>JAJIBD010006386.1:0-108834 GCA_021461705.1 Cryptotis parvus | reverse complement strand
TCCCCACCCACCACCTCTCCTCCACACACAGAGATATTAGATTGCTTTGAGCAATTTACTTGGCCCCTTGGGAGACTTGGTTTTATCATCTGGGGAAATGGGAATAACCATAATGACCTCCCAGGGCTGTTGAGCCCAACCAAACATAAATTAGAAGCTAAATTCCAGAAAGCTCTTCTGGGCAGGGACAGTTGGCCTTATCTTATCCTTCCCACAAAGCCTAATTCTTACTCATAAACTTTGTTTGGGTTTGCAGATAAGATGGCATGTATCTCAGGGGACGGGTTCACCAGGAACTTTACTGAACATTGTGGTGCTCACTGGTTAGCGACTCACACTTTCTAAACAATGTGCTTCCCTGTCCTCTTTCTCTATATTAAAAAAGACACATTTTGTGACCATGCAGATAAGACGTTTACTCTGAGGGCATGAGTTCACCTTCTTTCAACTTGCCGACTTGCTACCAAAAAAAAGCATTCCTCAACCTATGACTGTGCCTCAATTAACCATGGAGTAGCAGACCTTTATGGTTATTTTGCTACAAGAATTAACGAGAATAATCCATATAATGTCCCTGGCATTGAGATTAGCAAAAAAAAAAAAAACTATAGTAAACCTTCATTTTCTTTTTTTTTTTGCTTTTTTGGGCCACACCCGCGATGCTCAGGGATTTCTCCTGGCTCTGAACTCAGGAATTACTCCTGGTGCTGCTTGGGGGACCATATGGGATGCTGGGGATCGAACCCAGGCCGGCATGGGCCAGCCGCATGCAAGGCAAATGCCCTACCCGCTGGACTATCGCTCCGGCCCCCTAAATTTTCTTTTTTTTTTCCCACTTACCATGTAAGTATTAAAAGGCAAGGTTCACCATGACTAGTCCAGGGGCAGAGCCAGGCTCCCTGGGTTTCCTTACTTAAAGATGATACTTCTAAAGCAATCTAAAATGTGTAAAAGAAGAGAGAGAGAAAGAGAGAGAGGAGACAAAGAACATGCCATAGAGGCAGGCTAGGGAGGGGGAAGGTTTGGGGACATTGGTGGTGGGAAATGGGCACTGATGGGGGATGGGTGCTGGAACACTGTATGACCAAAAACCCAAACATGAACATCTTTGTAATTGTATATCTCACAGTGGTACAATAAAATATTTAAAAAATAAAACATGACTGCTCACACTCCTGTAAACCAATATTACCTCAATCAAAATATATTTTAAAAGCTTAGTAGTTTTAAGAAAGTCACCTAACTCCCCTGTGCCACAATTTCCTTATGTGTGAAAAATAGAAAATGATGTGCTTTGTTGTGAAAACTGAATCTGTTAGCACATGTAAACTATTTACAACACTATCTGACTCGTAAGTACCATGTGAATGCAGCTAATATTACTATTATCATCTGTTCGGCATTTTCCTATCTGTGTCCCCGTGAGCCTATGCAGTTGGCAAGTACAAAGGGAATGGATAAGAGCAGACAAGTGGATGTGATGGCAGAGGCCGAATGTTGGGTGGGCTGAGTCTCATTACAATGTTGGTTCTCAAACTCCAGTCACCTTAGATTCACCCCAAGGACTTGTTAACAAAAGGTAGACCAGGCTCCACCCTCAATACTTCTTGATTCAATAGGTCTGTGGGGCTTGAGATTTTGCCTTCCTAATAAGTTAACAGGCAATGTTGATGTTACTGATCCAGAACCCACACTCGGCAAAACCGCCAAGATGTAATCAAAAGGATGTCAGAACTTCAAGAGGAGAAAGAAGGAAGGATGCATAAAGATAGGGATACTCGGAAACAATTCCAGAATTCTAGCAATCATAGACCTTAGCAGAAGGAGCAACAAACATTTGCTCTCTGCCCACTGTGAGCAGGGCCTTTTGATCACCAATCAATTGCAAAGAACAATGCTTCACTGAGAAGAAACAAGTTACTTGAAGAAGACTATAAATATATTTAAATTAAACAGCATTAGAGACGGAAATTGTGTCCTTAGAGGTCTAACTATACATCAGATCCCAATCAGGACTAAATAGGTGTCATTATTTTTTGTTGTGGTAGTTATAATAGTATAAAATGTATAATAGTACACAATTTATCATTTTAACAAAACCATTTTAAGAGCACAGCTCAATGGCATTAACGGCATTTATATTGCTGTGGACACTTTACCACCATTTATCGCCAGTACTTTTAACATCCTCCTGAACACTAGGGTCCACGGCCAACTGTTCCCAAACAATAATTCCCTATTTCTCTTTTCCCCTTTCCTTTAACAATCAACATTCTACTTGTTTCTATAAAATGAATTAATCTAGGTAGGTCATATAAGTGGAATCATATGATTATTGACTTTCATAACTGGCTTATTTTATTTTGTATAAAATTTTCACTATTTATACATTCTGTACAGAATTTCATGATTCCCTTCCTTCAAAGGATGAATAATGTTCTATAGTATGAATATATTACATTTTGTTTGTCCATACATCTACCAATAGACCTCTGAACTGTTTCCACCTTTTGACTGTTGTGAATAATGGTGCCATGACCACTGGTGCACAAATATGTTTGAATTTTGATTTTGAATATAAAGACATGTTTTTTGGCTTGAGGGGAATACCTGATGGTGCTTAGGTCTTATTCCTGGCTCTGTACTCAGTGACCACTCCTGGAGGGTTCAAGAGACCTAGGGTGCCGGGTATTGAACCTGGATCAGTAGCATGCAAGCCAAGAGCCTCAACCCCTGATCTATCTCTACAGCACTATTAAACTTTTAAAACTAAGTAAATTCTATTTGGGGTAAGATTGAAGTTCAACATTCCTCATCTTGCCTTGTACCTTTTCTGCTTCCTACTACTCAGGTATCTGGATCGCTCAAGTGCCTAGGTCAGATACATTACCAGTATCTTTAGGTAAGTAAGCCCATTCCTACAGGTAAATGATCACAACCCAGGAATAGACATATAGATGCATGTATTGTTATGTATATGTAATACATATTAAAGGCTGAATGCATGCATGAGTCTTCCTTTCCCTATGATGACAGCCTTACCATGTACTGTAGAAACTTACCTGTAAGGTAAATGCTCAGCATCATCCCAAACTGATTAAGACTCTAGAATAATCTTATAAAGGAATCTATACTTAATACTTACTGGTTGTTTAGCCACATTATTTAATTTTCTAGTTTCAATTTCCTGGTTTATAAAAATTAAGATAGTTTCTGTCTACTTGATTATTTGAGGAATTAAACAAAGATAAGATAAAGTAATTAAATTGCTAAGACAAATTAAGATAAGGTAAAGCATTTAGCCTAGTTCCTGTAAAACTGTAAGTACCCATGAAATACTGTTATTAGGTAACTCCTTTAGATTCATACCAAAAGATTCTGGCATTAAGTACCCAGGAATATTATAATGTTCTTTGGAATTAACAGACAAAAACCAGAATCCTAAGGGGCTGGAGCCATCGCACAGCGGGTAGGGTGTTTGCCTTGCACACAGCCGACCTGGGTTCGATCCCTGGCATCCCATATGGCCCCCAGGCACTGCCAGGAATAGTTCCTGAGCGAAGAGCCAGGAGTAACCCCCTGAGCATCGCCAGGTGTGACCCAAAAAAAAAAAAGCAAAAAAAAAAAAAACAGAATCCTAAATAAGAGACTTTTTTAAATCAGAGGATTAAAAATTATAACCTGTCCATAGGGATTCCAAGGTACCTTTGGATGGGGAGAATACTTGGGGAAGGGTCTTCTGTGGAGCCCACAAATTAATTACAGCCAAGTCCAACAACTAGCTATGAATTTTAGTATTCTCTTTGAGTTCATTTTTCCTCCTGAGTTGGCAAATGCTAGATTTAAAAAAAAAGTATTCCAGAAAGAACAATGGAATTTGGAAATGGGAAATGGTTATTGTAAATCTGACCAGGCCTCCTTCCAGGATCTATCTCCCCTGCCCTCCTGGGATGTGTTTTGACAACTCACCCTGCCTCCGACTAAACCAGGGGTTGGGGTGGGGAGAATGATATTCCCACCACTTCCCTAGAACAATATTCCACGGTGAAATATGACTCACTGTCAGGGCCCTTGCTCTGAGATTCACTTTCTTCTCCTGACCCACTTTCGTCTTGCTGTGCCCTTTAGTACAAAGTCAAACGCAGCTTCGCCTGGTGGAGCTGGCTCTACGAGGACTGACATTTAAAGACTATCACCACCTCTTAAACTCAGCCCTGTTCATTTAGACAAGCAAAGCATGTTTAATTCTTTTAATCTTCTCTCATAAATCAATCACTTCGCTCCTTTAACAGTTCTCCTGTGCTTTGAACTCCCTCCTGTCGGGCCATTTTAAGCTCTTGCTCCCTTTACGCTTGAGAATAGACAATCACAAAATGGTTGCACAGGAGAAAGAGCTGAGCGGGATCAGCTGCTGCACACAGAAAGAGCTAAGCCAAATCGGCTGCACGAATGCTCGGTTGCCCAGAGAATTCAAGCTCTGTGACCTGCTGGGTCATGGGATCCGTGCTTGATGGCCAACTCTGAAAGTCTTATGATAAATTTGGGGTACAGGTGGACAATTCCATTATGGGACTTTCAAATGGACCTGGCCCCTTTATCTATGGTCAAGGAACCCACAGGCAGAGTCACCTCAGACATTTGTACCTCCTACTTCATTCAGGTCCATCTATAACGTAGCTTCTACCTTCCACAGCAGATAGGGCCATCACTGGACAAGCCCAGGCAGTACTTACCTGGAAGGTCCCAGCATGGTCTTCTTCTTTATCACCCTCTCTGTTCTCCTTGAGGGCAATTAATGTGAATCCCCTGAAGTAAGATGGAGTGGCAGCTGACAGGGTCACTGCAGAAAGATGAGGAAGCAGAATATAAGCAGAGGAATCAACTGTCTTCTATTTGTCAAATAAATGGGACTTGTCCATCCACGTCTCATACTGTGGGCTGGAGGGCTCCCCTCTGTCTCAAACCCTCTTCCTTTGTGGGAGAGAGGAAGGGAGCTGGGTCATGCCCAGATGTGCTCAGGGCTTGCTCCTGGCTCTACACTCAGCACTCATTCCTGGGCGTGGTGCTCAGGGGACCATATGTCATACTGGGGATTGACCAGGATAGGCAGCATGCAAGGCAAGCACCCTATCTACTATACTATCTCTCCAGCCCTCACACCCCCTTCAATTTCAGAACATGCTACATGTCCAAACTGCAATCTCATTTGGAAAAAAATTTTTTTTCTTTTTGGGTCACACCTGGCAATGCTCAGGGTTACTCCTGGCTTTGCACTCAGGAATTACTCCTGGCGGTGCTCAGGGGACCATATGGGATGTGGGGAATCGAACCTGGGTCAGCCACATGCAAGACAAATGCCCCACCCACTATACTATGGCTGAGGCCTCTCATTTGGAAATTCTTAAACCAAACAAAACTGTGGTGACCATCCTCCCCAAACCACAACTTGATAAAGACAGTCCCTAGTCAGAAATTCAACCTGAGAGTTATCTTGCATTCCACTTGCCTGAGTTTGACTCAACAGAAATCTAGCTGCTCACAGCACAGCGTCCAGCAGTACAGATTACCTTTAAAGCACAAGCTTCTGTGAATTCTCAAAATGTATTTCCTTTCTCCTGTGGCACCCAGCAAGACCACACTGCCAGCCTCCCTTGAAGTTAGATCTGACTGTGTCTCTGTTCTACCAGTGCAAAGCTTTGGTATGCCATGGCTTACCAAGACATGATGTATGCTGCTTCCAGCATGTTCCATACAAACTCTGTGTGATACTCCAGACTGCCTCAGTATCCTCTATTGGATGCTGTACGGGATCCAATAGAGGATACTGGTGTCCAAGGAGAGGATAGCAGAGAAACAAGATCAAATCTGGGGTTTCTGAGTAATCACCAAGAAAAATCACTTTCTGACCAGAAACATCCATACTTTGCACAACATAGAAGAAAAACTAACATATTTGTAGGGGGTGGGGGTTAGGAGTACTTGTTACAGCAGCTGGGGATGGAATCTACGTTATAATTTCTCCGAACATCTAATCAAAGAAATTTTTTTTCATGAAATCCAGCTCCAGAGTCTTCTCAGCTATAACAATAACCTCTCCCTGTTACCCATCACCACCAGAGAGAGACTGGGCTTTAATTTTCTTTGTTTCCCTAGCCCTTAACAAAGAGTATGACACCAAATAGATGCTCAATTCAAATTTATTAAAATTGGTATGAAATTATTTAAATTGCCTTATTGCCTGCATTAAATCTCTAAGTTTCTGTTCTTCAAGGAATTTGGACTACTAGAACCACAAGGTATTCCAAGAATTCTCCATTACAGACTTCAAGTTTTATAGATGGGAAAGAGGAAGATGAGAGACCAACACACACTCAAGGAAGTCAGACCACCCAAAGGTTAATTTATAACTGAAAACCCATCCCTGTTTACCATTCTACCCATGATTTTACATGCTGGTAAATTTATCACAGTACAGGTATTCTGTAAGTGTTGACAAACTTTAAAGCTTTAAAGAGTCAATTTAATGGGAGCAGAGTGATAGTCCAGCAGATAGGGCATTTGCCTTGTATGCTGATCCAGATTCGATGCCTGCCATGCCATATGGCAGGCATTGAATGAAGAGTGAAGAGCCAGAAATAAGCCCTGAGCATTGCGACTGTGACCAAAGAAGCAAAAATAAAATAAATCAGTGAATATACAAAACTTATGTGATTCTGACACTCCAGTATCAGAGATACTCATTTTATCTTCTAAATTTCTCAAACTGACTTCAGTCCTGAAAGTGAAGCACCCAATAACTTCAGAAACTAAAACCACTATCATAAGTGATGAGGCAATGGTGCATGAGTCACTGATACAATGACATCTCTAAGAATAGACAGTTTAGCCCTTAAAAGTAAAGGAGGGTTTTGGAGGTTTGGTTTGCCTTATTTATTTATTACTTTGGCTTTGGGTCATACCAGAGATGTTCAGGGGTTACTCCTGGTTCTACACTCAAGAATTACTCTTGATGTTGCTCAGGAGATTCTAAGGGATGCCAGCGATCAAACCAGGGTCTGTCACATGTAAGGTTAAGTGTCCAACCCACTGTACTATTGCTCTGGCCCAACTTATTTATTTGTTTATTATTTTCATTGAGATGATGTATTTTATAAGCAGTTTCATATTATTTTAAATTTGCCAAGAAAATCCCCCACCCCCCCACTGTTACACTTACACTTATGCCTCAAGGTCCCTCTGACCCCTCCATCTTTGCACTCTTCGTTCACTGTTCTGTTGGCAATATCTGAAGGTTTATTTCCATTAGGAATTGTCTATTTCCTTGTTCTGCTTATTTATATTCACATGTAGGCAAATTCATCTGTTATTTGTCTTCTCCATTTTTGACTCACTTCATGTAGCATGATATTCTCCCATTCCATCCAAGTTGCAGCCAAGTTTAAGGAGTTCATCTTTTCTTACAGCTGAGTAGTACTCCGTGTGTGTGTGTGTGTGTGTGTATTATATATTGTAATTTCTTAGGCTGTTTCCAGATCTTAGCTATTGTGATAGAGCTGTGATAAGCACAGCTATCCATATATCTTTGTAGATCACTGTTTTAGTGTTCTTAGGAGTAGAGACCAAGAGGAGAATCACAGGCCATCTAAAAGTTCTGTCCCTAACTTTTTGAAAAGTTTCACATTCCTATAATGGTTGAACTAGACAACAGTACCATCAACAGTAAATAAGGATACCTTTTTTACTGCACCCCAGGAAAATAGATTGTTTCCATTCATTCTGATGTAAACCAACCTCACCATTCGCACAGTGTGAGATGATATCTCATTGTCATTTTGATAGTACCTGATAATCAATGATATTTTTTCATAGGCCTATTGGCCATTGATATGTCTTCTTTTAGAGAATGGCCAGATCCTCTCCTCATATTTAGATGGGGTTGTTTTTTGTTGGGTTATGCCAAGGCTATATATAGCCCTTGTCCAGTGTATCTTGTGTGAATATGTTCTCTCATTCAGCAAAATAGCTTTTTATTTTGGCATCATTGAGTCTGATGTAGTCCCATTCGTTTATTTCTGTTTTAGTCTTTTTTGCTAGTGGGGTTGCATTGTCGAAAATTCCTCTGGGGATAATATGGTGAAGAGTTCTATCTATGTGTCCTCAGTGTATTTAAAAGGCACATGCCTGATACCAAGGTTTTTAATCCATTTTGAAATCATCTTTGTATATGGTGACTTATTTCTATTAATTTTTCTTTTGAAGTCTTTAAGCTTTTCTATGTATATCTAAGTTCCTGATAGTTTGACTTCTTTAACAATTTGAATCTCTTTAATTTCTCACTTGTTTTATAGTTGTGGTTCAGACTTCCAATACTATGTTAAATAATAGCAGATGAAATGGGAATCCTTGCCTTGTGCATGATCTTAGAGGAAAGGCTTTCGGTTTTCCCCCTTTAAGGATGATGATGGCTGTGGGTTTGTTGTACATGACCTTTATTATATTGAGGCAATTTTCTTCTATCCCCATTTTGTTGATGGCTTTTTAAAAATTATAAGTGGGTGTTGAATCTTGTCAAGGGCTTTTCAGCAATTATAGAGATGATAATATGGTTTTATTCTCTCATACTGGAGCAATCTGCTTGGCAACTATAAAAAGTTCAGATAGGAATAAAAGGAGTAAAGATGAGGGGAAAACACAGTGAAGCAAGAAAGCGTGGATCTGAGTAGAGGAAAACAGAATACGGTGGCAATAATGCCAAGAAAAAGGGCTGAAATCACTAAGGGACAGACAGCCCTGGAGCAGCCCAAGGCTCTATGGTACAGAGTTCTTCAAGGAATTATGCGTAATTCTGGACATGCAATGGGATTTGGAGATGACTGCTTATCAACTGGATCCCACAGGATGTCAAAAGATCATGTGACCACCCACCTACAAAATGGTCAAACTTCTTCATCAAGACCCTGAATGAATGGTTTGAGGCTCTTCGTATTCCTGAAGCAACCCAGATGCCATTGGGCTACACTGGCACGTGATAGGATCAAATGGAAATGTTACTGGCGCTCACTTGAGCAAATCAATGAATAATGGGATGTCAAGTGATCAAGTGATCAGGAGGAAAAGAAGCAAGGAAAAGGAAGCAGCAGTTTTAAAACTGTGTGCCACTCAGATTTGCCTCAAACCCCTTTTTCCTGTTTTAGTATGACTCTGACACTGATATCCCTTAGCTTGTAGGGCCAGCGCCTATGGCTCCTTAATGGAGGTCTGTCCTGCAGTGCCTGGAGCCTGGTCCAGCTTAATATGAAGGGCCTGGAGCCTGGTCTGCTTAATATGAAAGGTTCAGACCTCTTGCTTCAGCTGAGAACAACTCTGACAATACTAACCCTTCACAACAGCTCCAGATCAGGTTGGATGAGACTGAAACTGTCCCCATGAGAACTCACAACGGTGGCAACCTGGCAAGAGCTTCCTGTCCACTCTCTCTGGCCTCCTGCATCCTCTAGCTGGTTTCTCCTGGGAGCAATTCCTTAACAAGTCTCTTGCACTCACAGCCTGAAGGTTTGTGTACTGGTTAAATTGTGTCCCCAGCAATATATATATATATATATATATATATATATATATATATATATATATATATATATCTGGAAGTTCTAACTCTGCCCTTGCAGTAGGAATGAAACCTTGTCTGGAAATAGAGCGTTGCAAATGTAATTAGTTAAGACTAGACGGAGATCATACTGAGTCACCCCCTAACTCCAATAGTCTAGTATACTTAGAACCAGGGTCATGGAGACACCACGTGAAGAATTCTAGGTGGCAACAAGAGATGAAGAGGAGAATGATGTGTCTAGAAGTTCCAAATGGCAAAAGAGTTCCCGGAAGCTGGGGGAAGAGGGAGGGCAATGGGGAGGAGGCACAGGGGAAAAGGCAGCAGGAACCCGCCCCACTGCTACAGATTTCAGTCTTTCAGCTTTCAGTCTCCAGAACAGAAAGAAAAATACATTTCTGTTGTCTGCTCCTCTGGTTCATGCTATTACGCCTGGCAGCCTGGGAAACAACTACAGTCTGCTGCTGGGTTGCCAAATCAAGGCTTGATCCCTGCTGCACAGAGACTGCCTTCAAGCTACAGCTCTTATTCTGCAGGCTGCAAGGCGTCATTCACTCTTTATTCCCACTCCTTGCCAGGCGATGTTGCCATCCGGGAACTCCCTTGCTGGCAGTCTCCTAAAAAGTCACCTCATTTTGTTACAGTCATTCTTGTCCTTGTGTTTGTTTCTTTAGGCCTTAATTTTTTTACCTGCTCTTTTCCTGGCAAGCTTCTTCAGAGGTGGGTTAAATTTTCACATTCTGTGCAGTGTTTCTTCTGACTTTTCCATCAAGTCTTGGGTCCTATTTTTTTCTTGGATCTTGGGAAGATTAGAAATACCTACACAAACCTGAGGAGATAAAGCCCAGGGGTCCGGACCTCAGACCTCACATGTACATGACCCTCGTTCAATATCCCTAACACAGTCAGGGTCCCTGAGCAAAGCCGGCTATCACCTGGAGGCTGCAGAGCACTGCTGGGATATACCTGATGGCCTCCAGCTTTGCTGGCCCAGAGTACCACTTATCACTGGGTCCGCATCGAACTGTCCATTCAGCTTGGTTGACTGAGTATTACTAGGAATAGCCCCTGGCTCCCTGAGTATTATGAGGGAGGCAATGGACTTTATAGCAGTACTAACCTCAGTGTGGAGTTCCAATAATAAATACTTGTAAAGTCCTTTAAAACAAAGCTTGCTATATAATAGACATTTAATATATACTAACTCTTCTTGTCAACATTGAGCGATAACCATCTACCATTCTATTGAAGGTGGTAGCATTTACCCATTTGCAAGTCTTTCAAAGGCAAGACTCACATTTTGAGCTCAGCACAGTGATGAGCACAGAGCTGATATACGATTGCATTTGCTTATAGTATTCACGGATAGGTTGACTCTGGATTGTAAAGATCAATTTTCTTCTAAAATTGATTAGGAGATTTAGTGTGATATAAATTTAAATCCCAACATATGTTTTGTGATATTGATGAGCTGATTCTAAAATTTATATGAAAATACAATGGGCCAGAATTACACAAAGAAATGAGAAATTGAGGAAAAAATGTAGAGTTGCAGACATTTTACTACCAGCTATTGAGATTTATGCAACTATAAGAATTAAGCCAGTGTAGTATGGCAAAGAAAGAAAAATAGGCAATTGAAAGAGTTGGGTGTTCAGGGAAAGTTCTACAAATATATGAGAAACTTGATCTATGACAAAGGATGTGCTGCAGAAAATCGGGGTAATATGTGATTTCAATAAGTGGTGATAGAACAACTAGGTAGTCACGTATTAAAATGATGACTACAGACCTTTATCTTACATCATTCACAACATAAATTTCACAGACTACAGAGCTAGAAATAAAAAGTTAAGCAAAAATTTTAGGAGGCAGAATAGGATAAAGCATGAATGGCCTTGGTATAAGAGATAGTTTTTAAATAGGAAAAAATTAAATAAAGGAGAAGAAACATAATTGGGATAGTGCCAACATTTTGCTCATCAATGCATACTTTTAACAGAAAGTCAGCTACACTGTGGAAGAAGAGATATGGCATTCCTATAGTCAGAAATTGTCTTTTATCCAATACATGTAAGGAACTCTTTCAGATCAATAAGAAAAGGACAATATGACAAAAATATGCAAAATGCATAAAATAGCATTTCTCCAGAAAAGGTTACCAAACATCAAAAAATATACAAAAAGACACTCATTAGTCAACAGGGAAATAAAAATGGAATTTTCTATAAACTACTACTACATTTCAGTCTGGTCAACTAAATGCAAGAGGGTTAACAATATGACAGTTACTGACTGGGATTTTCGCACACTGTTGATGAAGTGTCATGACTAGTTTTCCATGGAACACCCTCTGGTAGTAATCACTTAAGGGCAGTAGTCACATGCTCTATGACTCAATCATCCTAAAACATAAATGAATGCATACATACACCTATCAGCATCTTGAAGAATGTTCATAGCAGAGTTTGTAATTAACACCCACTGGGTGCACTTAGATGCCCACCAGCAGAATGGATCTATAAATTGTGGTACGTTCATATAACTGAATGTTTTATGTAATGAACAAATTACTGCTGTACACATTGTCATAAATAAATCTCAGTAGTGTAACGAGAAAAGAAAACAGAAACAAAACTCAAAGGGTGTGATTACACTTAGCATATTTACATGAAGCTCGAAGACAGGCAAAGTTACCTATGATGTCAGAAGTCAAGTCAGAGGTTACAAAGTCACAAGTGAGGGAAAGGAAAGAGTGATGACTCTAGGTGGGGTGGGGGACAACAGATGGTTCTGAAGTGCTGGTTGTGTAAGATTTCTTACTCTGGGTGCTGGTTATTTGAGTATATTTAGCAGGAGATAAGTGATTTGTAAACTTTTCTGATTAGGTTATAGCTCATTAAAAATGTTAAATAGTATTTCTGAGTGATTTTCTTCTTTTTGTACACCTATACAGAAAACTAAGGTTTTAGAATAACTTATTTTAATATAAAAAGTATTTAGTTTGGAAGCTGAACTTAGTAGTATGCCATTTTCATCTGTAATTATCACTGGTGCTGATGGTATTACATGGTATAATTTGAAGTAAGAGAGACGACCTTATGCCTCCAGAGAACCCCATTATATGATTCTGCTGAAAAGAACAAATGTGAAGCATATTCTGAGTCACAGTAATGACAAAGTATGAGTGCTTGGTAATAAATAATAGAATCTTTTCTCTAATGACTCCTCTCAACTGCCTCCCAAGAGATATCATTAAGAAACCCAAGAAAATCAAGAAAGTTGCTGATTAAGTTTTTTTTTTAAAAATCCATTTAAATCTATCCTGTGAGCATATACAGGGAACTGATAAAGTGTGAAGACTTTGGATTTGAATCCCAGGGCTACCATCTATTAATTATGTGACTTTTGGCAAGTTAGTTAACCTTTCTGTTTCCTCATTTATTAAAAAAAATGAAAGAGATGAGTAATTTCACCTTTTGTGTAAGATTATAGAGTGAATTAAATAAATATATATCATAATGCCATGCCTGACACATATGAAGAATTCAAAAAGCTTAATGGGTGGTGGCAATCACCAGTTGGTAATATCTGAAGATGCCATAAAAAGTGCTGATCAGGACAACAAAGGTCATAATACTCAGCAGACTAGCCAACAATGAGTTGGCTGGTCCAATTCACATCAGAACATTGTGTGTGGTCCTCAGACACAATGATTGGACCTCAAAAACAAACAAGAGTACAGAGGGTAAGGTGCTTGCTCTGCATGTGGTCAAACTGGGATCAATCTCTAGCACCTTATCTGGTCCCCATGCCCACCAGGAGTGATCACTGAGCACAGAGGCATGAGTGAGCTCTGAACACCACTTGTGTGATCCACCAACAAACACACAAGGAAAGAAAAAAATAAAACCCAAGCAACAAAACCTCCAAACTTGAGTAGGTTAGAGTAAAGGATCACTGAAAATGTTGCAGTGGACATCATTGTCTTTGGGGTGGTCCTCACAGGGTCAGGTTACAGAGAGACATGGGTAAATTTAAGTTGAATTATAATAAATCTACTCTTCTTGAGGTTATTGCACCTAAGAGAGAGAAGAGCTGAAGTCCTCTCAGACTGTCCCTACTCACACATCCTGTGTCCTTTCAATACCACATTTCTTTTCTTGAATGCCTCAGCCACTGCAATTACTTCTACTTGAATTATTTGTTGCCATTCACCCCTAATGACCTATGACCTCTCTAAGAGAAGAGATCAAATCTGCCTTGAACTGCACTGTAAGTTTAGCACCTAACATAGAGGTTCGCAAACTTGTTGGTCTATCTTTTCAGGAACAAAATTACTCAGTTCTCCCAATCCCTGGAAATTTACCTTGTTTAAGAAACACAGAAAATGCCTCCCTATTGTACACAAGTCTACTATAGCCAGCCACCCTCCCAAGGATCTTTTCAGTGTCCCAAAGGGGACAGTTCTGCCCACTTTGGGTAACAGTGATCTAGCATATCTCTTCACACATAATGAATGCTCAGCAAATACTTGTGAGTGAATGACGGTGGGTTCATTTGTCAACACATTGTCTATTCATTCCAGTTCTACTCCCTCCTCAAAAGTTCCCATGGGTTCCTATGCATGGTATGTCAATATCCCTCAGCCTTGCATTTGTTTATAGCAGCCCGGCCTTGTGATCCAACACTCAGAAAGCAGATATTCCCTCTAAGTGCATACAGTCTAATCTGGGGTTTAAAAGTACATCGGCAGATACTTTAGCACCATCTTCTGGGTATTACGAAGGTATGAATAAAGTGACTTCAGGAGGCAACATTTGGGTCCAGTGGAAAGGCCCAAGGAGTCTTTAAAGAGGAAGTGGCACTTGAGATGTAAGTTAAATGAGGAGCAGAAGTTTCTTGGACACAAGTACAACAGAGCCTTCCAGGTGGAGGGAGAGGCTTGGGGCAATTCTTGGCATGGAAACCAAAAGTAACTTTATATTTTATAAATTTCAAGGAAATGTGTGAAGAGAGGATAGGAGAGGACAAAAACCTTCAAATGCTGTTTCCATCTTGGAGAGAATGAGCAGACACTGATTTTTAAAAAAAAATCTGATTGAGGAATGTCATATTTATATTCATGCTCTAGACTTTATCAAATTGCAGCCCCTCCCTAAAACCCAAGTCAGTGCCAAGGCCTGCTGTGTTGATCCAGAATGATGTTTCATGGGAGCCAAGCTTAAATCCTCATCCAAGGTGGAGTTCTCTGACTGTCTCTGGAAATTCCAGTGCCACCTAATTCCTCAGTAACTTTCTGAGCTCTTTAAATGTTGGTGTGTCAACCATCTGGCACACATTCTGATGAGCTGTTACCCAATTTCTCTGCTGTGTTTGTTCCTGTTATCCCTCTCCCACCATCATTGCAACACAACAAGAAGGGAAGAGAAAATTTTTTTAAATTAAGATGTGGTACAATTATTTAAAAATAAAATAAAAGGAAAGATATCGTTACAATCATCAGTATAAGAAAATAACAGAGATGGGTTACCAGATAGGAAGGTGGGGGCAAAGTCTAAGGATGACAACTGTGTCAGGCGGGGCTGAGTTATGCTGTTCACCTTCAGTCACTGCTCCAGTATTGACAGACAAAGATAAAAGATTCCTCTTCCACATTAAAGATCATGCACATTTAAAGTTGTACTCAAATTCCTGTGTTTATTACGTGTAACCTTGGGCAAGTTGCTTATCTTCTCACATAGATTCTAGTCATCTATAAAATGACAGTAATATACTTACCACAAGTTGTTCTTTGACAACTAAGTATCACTGTATCACTGTCTTCCCGTTCATCATCAATTTGCTCCAGCAGGCATCAGTAAGATCTCCATATGACCTGTCTCATGCAAGTAGAGCCCAAGGGCACAACTGCTTGCTCCAGGAACATAAAGAGCCTCAAACCATTCCATCAGGTCATGGGAATGAGGTCTATAATTGTTACTGGTATTTGGCATATCAAATACGACACGGGTAGCTTGCCAGGCTCTGCCGCTTTGGGAAGCATACTCTTGTAGTCATCTCTAAATCCAGCATTTATTGATGAAATGCGCGCTGCAGCTGCACGAGCTGGGCTGTGATAAGCTGGTCTACTGGGTGGAGTTCTGAGGAGGGGGAAGTCCAGATGTGGAAAATGGAGGCCCTCATGGAGTGGGGTGGGGGGTCATCTGGCTTGTTGCGAGGCTCTGCTGGGGTGGTGGGCCAGGGCTAGAATCTGCCATCCCTCCCAGGTGCCTTGTAAGCAGCTGGGCACAGGGAGAGCCAGTAGCAGCTCTGCCCCCATGACTGTGAGTCTCTGGATCAGCATACCTGGGCCGGATTTAAAAAAGACTGCTGCAGGGTGGATCTCGATGAGCTGGGCTATGATAAGCTGGTCTGCTGGGTGGAGTTCTGACGAGGGGGAAGTCCAGATGTGGAAAATGGAGGCCCTCATGGAGTGGGGGTCGTCTGGCTTGTTGCGAGGCTCTGCTGGGGTGGCAGGCCAGGGCTAGAACCCGCCATCCTCCTGGGTGCCTCGTAAGCAGCTGGGCACAGAGACAGCCAGTAGCAGCTCTGCCCCATGTCTGTGAGTCTCTGACAACTAAGTAATATTTGAATAATATGGATATATTTAATAAATCATATTAAAAGTAAGGCTCCTCTGCAAAATAGAGATCATCATTATCTCATATTTTTTGCCATAAGTATTTTATAAAATATCACACATGAAGCGTGTTGCAGCTTCTCAAGGAAATTGATACTTTCCCCCATATATTAACTCATCACAGCATAACTGGATGTCCAAAAAATGGTCCTTGTTTGCTGAACAGAACAATGTGTAGGTAGGAAGAAAAATGAATGGCAAGGATGTTCCTTATAAATTGAAATACTGTCAACTAAGATAATGGGAATATGGAGGAAGGCGGGGAGATTTAAGGGACATAAGCTGTGTAGGATCTCCTCTTCTTCCTCTGCTCTGAACACGTGATCTTCAGGACTGACAACCACTCCTCAAATATAATATAGCAAAAGGGACTATGATTCCATCCAATTTATCTCCATACCCATGCTCCTCAGCAAGTCGGACCAATCACAATCCTTCCCTGAGATTTTTCAATTTGGTGCTAGAGGGAAGACAGCTTTTTTTTTCTAATTACAGAACTAACCAAAAAAACTTTTCATCAAATGTGGCTGGCAACTATCACCCAGCCATTTGGAAACAGGTACCTATAGTAATAAAAATAGGGACATGGTGCCAAGGAGATAGCTCAGTGAGCTGCATCACTTGCTTTGCATGCAAGAGGCCCATATTAGACCCCTGGCACCTCACAGTCCCCTGAGCGCCAACCTGGAAGTAGCCCCTGAGCACTGACAGGGGTTCCCAGAAGATAAAAGATGAAAGGAATGAGACAAGTGAAATTGAGGGATAGATGAGATTGAAAGGGAGGAAGAGAGAGAAGACAGACTCCACTTCAGTACCTAAATCCACTTATATCTGGAGCCAGATCCACTCATGGATTTTCCACATAAAGTACCCAATAATTCTCTTTCTTAATTTAGTTATTTAGAATCTGTTACCTTTTTCTGCAGTGGAAAGTGATCCATCTTATTTTTAAGCAAAGGCACAAAATATTCTGCCCAGCGTATAAGATTCATTAGAGCTTAAAGAATAGTATTCGTCACTAACCTGAGGTAGCTGACAAGCAAGGTAGCAGCTGGTATTTATTTCATTGAGATTACAGCTTATGGTTGACTTTAAAAATGACTTAACTAGATCTCATATTTAGGGAAAGACTCCAAAGGATATTATCAAAAGGCTCTGTTTGGAGCCCTGGCCTGCTCAACATTCCGATCAGCTTCTTTAATAAAGTCTTATGAGGCCTGCTTATCAAAATGTGGATCATTCCAAAGCAGATTATGTGAATAAGCCACTCAGTGACAGAATCCAGATTCATGAATGGTTGACAGTTACAGGGACTGGCCTACTCATACTGGATTAAATCTAATGGGGAATCATGTCAAATTTTATGTTCAAGGACCAGTTACACCAGTACCGGATAAGGAGGACAGCAGGCCTTCCAAGAAAATCTCAGGAATGTTGCTGACTACAAGTTTAGTATGATCCCAGAGCATGACCCAGCTGCCAAAATAGCGAACACAAGGCCTGGCAAGCTTTATCCAAACACAGTGTCCAGGACAAGGGAGATCATCACTCCACCATGTTCTATCCAAAGCTGAGCACATCTGTAATACAAAGTGTGATGGAACAAGAAACAGTCCTGTAAAGAACGGTTGGGAAAATGAAATGCTTTGGTCAGAATAGAGACCATAGGAGTTATTTCTCTACAACCATCTCAAGGGTTCGCATGTGGCCAATGGAAGACTTACTTGATTGACTCCAAAGACCACAACATGAAAGTGATGAGTGGAGGTTATGACTTTAGCAGCAGAAAAGTCAGCTAAGTCAGCCCAGCTTAGGTGTCACCCTTCTGTGAGTTGTCATTCAGAGGACACTTAAGATTCTCTCGTCAATTCTCCACTGTCAAAGTCGGGGAGTCCTGCTAGTCAAGCTTTGGCCTTTATGCTGATGGACATCATAGAGGACAAAGATGTAATCAGATCCTCAATACCGCATATAGGCATGTGGGGTTGGGAGATGGTGCTGGGAAGCAACCCATTGGAAAGGGACCACCTATCAGTCACCTCCTCTGTGTCACCATTTCTTTCTTATGAGATACACAGACACGTTTCTTCTCTCCCTTCCTCTCTCTCTCTCTTTCTCTGTCTCCCTCTCCCCATTCTTCCCTCTTTCTCTCTGTCTCCCTTCCTCCTTCTCTTTCTATCTCTCTCTATTTCTCTCTCTTTCCTTTTGGCATTAGTGGTTGCACTACAGGTATTGAAAGGTTATCATGTTTGTCACTTTAACTCCTTTCCAACACTCAGTTCTTGTCCAGGGTGATCATTTCCAAATATCATTTTTACGGTGGTTTCTTCTCTATTCTAACTGCCCATCCCCCACCACTTGTGACAAGTTTCCAACTACAGACCATTTCTCCTGGCCCTTGTTTCTTCAGTCTTTGGGTATTAGTCCTATGTCGATTTTATTAGTCTCATACTGATTTTATAGTATCATATTGATTTTTTATATCCCACAAATGAGTGCAATTATTCTATGTCTATTCCTCTGACTCATTTTACTCAGCATGATACTCTCCATGTCCATTCAGTTATAAGCAAATTTCATGACCATTTTTTTCTGGTAGCTGCATAGTATTCCATTGTGTAAACAGATCACAGTTTCTTTACTAGTCGCCTGTTCTTGGGCACGTGGATTGTTTCTAGATCTGCCTATTGTGGATTGTGCTAGAATGAATATACAATGTAGAGGACATTAATGCTATGTGTTTTTGGGTCCCAAAGAAATATTCCCAGAAGCAGTATTGCTGAGTCATATGGAAGTTCAATTTCTAGGTTTTTGAGGAATGACTATATTGTATTCCAAAAACAGCTGGACTGGTCATCATTCTTACCAATGACCAATGAATGAGAGTCCCTTTCTCCCTGCATCTGTGCCAACACTGGTTGTTCTTATTCTTTATGGTGTGTGCCAGTCTCTGTGGTATGAGATAATTTTTCATTGTTGTTTTGATTTTCCTGATGATTAATGATATAGAGCAGTTTTTCATGTGCCTTTTGGCCACTTGAATTTCTTTTTGAAGAAGTTTTTGTTCATTTCTTCTCCCCATTTTTTGATGTTGATGGGTGTTTTATTCTTGTAGAGCTCTACAAGTGTCTTATATATTTTATATTAACCCCCTATTAGATAAATATTGGGTAAATAATTTTTCCTGTTCCATGGGCTATCTTTGTATCTTGGTCACTGTTTCTTTGAGGTGCAGAAGCTTCTTAGTTTAATGTAGTCTCATTTGTTTATCTTTTCTTTTACTTGCCTGGTTCAGTAGTGTTTTATCTCTGAAGATACCTTCAGCTTCAGTATTATGGAGGGGTCTGCCTCCTTAATGTACCTCTTGGATTCAGGTTTGATATTGAGGTCTTGAAACCATTCTGATCTGACTTTGTGCCTCACGTTAGTGAGAAGTCTGAGTTCATTTTATTTAAAAGAGAAAGAGTGAAAGAAGGAATGCAGATTCTTTAGAATTTAGCCCTTAGACAGGGTGGTGCTCAAATACATTTTTTGCCTTTATAAATCTCCAAGTGACTGCATATATATAGTTATATTTGGAAAACACGCAATGTCTCTATGAAGGGCTCATTCCAGGGAAATTCACTTTATAACTGGTGTCTGGTTTGCTGGATCAATAATACCTCCTGCCCTACTTCTCTCAATCTAATAAGAATCAATGTTTGAAGCTGGAAGAAAGCCTATTCCCTTTTCTCTTTATCCTGGGTCTGTCTGCTGCTCCCTCCAAAGCATCATGAGCCTCCTCCATACATAAGACTGGTCAGCTCTCTGTCCCAACAGTGTTCACCCTGGACCCAGTCATCAATCTGCTCTCAACCTCCAGTCAATGCCCAGAGGCACTGGGCATTCTTCCTCTGCTCTCACTAGGAGATCCTCACCATCTGCCACTTTGGACACAAGTCTATCTCCCAGAGAGCAGTACTCTCCTTTTATTTTTAATCCAAATTTTGTCAAGGAATATCTCACTCCAGGGTCCTTTATATTTAAATAATACATAATTTCCCTCCCCAGCAAATGATGGCTTAGTGTCTTTTATAGCTGACCTCAGTTTTGGATACTATAGGTGCAACAACAGATAAGAAAGACAAAGATTCTGGTTCTTGTTGAGCTTGTATTAGGGCTAGAAGAGGCAGGTGATAAGCAAGATTATTTGAGAGAGAGGTTAAGGTCCGTGAAGAGGATAAAATCAGGTACAAGTAAAGAAATGTAGACTTTTGGTGGGGAGGCATCTTTAGAGAGACAATAACTAAGCTGTAACTAAAAAGACAAGGAGTGAACCATGCAAAGATCTTGGGGGAGAGTGGGGAACATTGGAGAACTGGAGAAGATTGTATACCAAGGCCCTGGAGCAAAACTGAATTTTGAGTGCTGGGAATATTGAAAGGACAGACTTCTTGTTGGGGAGAGAAGAGCCAGGAGGAGGCTGGGAAGAGAAAAGCCAGGAGGAGGCAAAGAGGAGGAAGGACAAAGGAAGAAAAGGAACATTTGCAAAACTCCCAGAAGCACCTAGAATCACCATCCAGTCTGTGTGGTTCCATTCAGAATCTTCTGTGTCCCAAATTCCTCTCTCCTCTGTGTGGTCCATTCACAACCTTCCGTCTCCCATATATCTCTCCCTCTGCGTGGCCCCATTCTGAACCTTCCATCTCACACATTCTCTTCCCCATGCAGAGCAGTTTGTACCGGGAGTCCTTCTTGCCCTTCTCACTCTCTTGTAGCACATGAGACATATTTGCAAGTATCTGTCCCACCACCAACTCTCACACATGGGGCAGAGCTGTTCCTTGCTCTCCCTGTGCACAGCCGTTCATGAGGCAGTCGGGAGGCATGGCGGGTTCTAGCCCTGGCCCACCACTTCGACAGAGCCTCACAACAAGCCAGACCACCCCTCCTCACTCCACGGGCGCCGCCATTTTCCACTTTTGGACTTCCCTCTCGTCAGAACTCCACCCAGAAGACAAGCCCATCACAGCCTGGCTCGCAGGCCGCAAGCGGCCGCGTGGTTCATCAATAAATGCTTTTTTTTGGAGGTGTTTAAAAGAGTTTGCCTCCCGCTCGGCAAGCCTGGCAAGCTTCTCCGTGTTGTATATGATATGCCAAATTCCAGTAACAATTATATTAGGTCATTCCCATGACCTAATATAATGGTTTGAGGCTCTTTTTGTTCCTGTAGCAAGCCGATGCCCCTGACTCTACTGGCATGAGACAGGACATATGGAGATATTACTGGTGCCCACTCTAGCAAATAGATGATCAACGGGAAGATCGTGATCGTGATCTGTCCCATAGATGCAGACATAGAGCTCTTTTTTCATGGTCTCCTCCAGAGCCTCAAACAAGTCAGTAGATACAAGGAGATTCCTGTTTTAGCTCCCCTGACCTTTCCATAGCAAGTTTCAATATTGTACAGAAGGCAGCTGCCATGTCTATGTGGTGCTCACAAAGATGCCATGTCTTCTGGTGGAGTCACTAGTCCCTGACCAATTCCATCTTAGTCTCAGATCTAGGCTTTAAAGTTAGTCTACAGACAAGGGAAATATCATGCCATCAAGAGCTGCAAACCACAGAGCAGGCTTTTATGTGAGATAGTCAGTCTCTGAGAGTATGGGCGTCTCGGGAGGATGCAGCCACACCACTCTGGTTCAGTAAAACATACAGAGTGAAGAATATTATTGGAAATTTGGATCTACTCATTTCACTCAATGCATGTAAGAGCTGTATTGAGTGAGCATGAGAGGAGAGACTCACCCACATACACTGAGCATTCCTACTCACGTCAGTATATAAGGACAGAGAAGCCCATAGTGTTTCTGTGGTCTCCTATTCATTTGAGGCCACAGAAGCGTTAGTTTCTATTCCTCACTATCAGTAAGTATTTCAAGAGGGCCAGATAGAATCTAGCATCTAGATTATATTTTATGATCAACTGTAACAAGTCTGCAAAGAATAATTTTGACTTATGTGATTTTTGCTTTCCCAAATGCTTCCTGATTCTGCTTCTGGTGGTATAGAGCCACACTGCACCTCAATTATGGTTTTCATTTACATCTTGAATGTGACCTCAGTGAATTTTTCTTTTCCTTTTGTTTCCCCCTTTCCTCACCCTCCTTCCTTTTCATCTCTTTCCCTTGCCTCTTCTTTCCTCTCCCTCATTTTCTCGCTTCAGCTTTTTCTTTGTTCATTTCTTTCTTTCCCCACAACTCCCTCCTTTATGAAAAGAGTAAGATAGATCAGGCTACTCTGACATTTTAACCTCATTTGTTTCTCTCAGTGAGAAATCTACCAACATACACACATCGCAATACTCCTTCCTCCTAACTGGTTCGTTTAACAAGAACGTCAAGTCCATATTCTGTTGAGAAGACCTGCTTACGTAACACTTTGTCCCAGAAAGTGAGACCACCTGAAATACTGTGTTTTTAGATGCCTATGCATTAAACATGAGATAAAGAAAATTAATGATCCCCTCATATCTTTTTCCATAATTATTATGAAGAATAAATTACTCCCTCAAGTTTTGACTGGGCATTTCTAGCTGGATACTGTATTTTACAGGTTTCCTTGCAGTCAGGTGTGGCGGGTGACTAAATTCTGACCTGTGAAATGTGTTTGGAAATTCTTGGTGCGATTTTGGGTCCTATCACAGAGAGCCATTTGCCCTCCACTTCATTTCCCCATTACTTGCTGACAAGAGCTGGGATGTGGTGGTAGGAAGCTGGCCAAAGAGAACATCCTAACACCATGCTCTTCAATAGAAGTAGGCTTGAGCCAGGTGAAACTCATTTTATTTTCAATAAGTATTCAGTTAGAGTTGATATAAAATTAGTAAAATTGACTGTAGCAATATACACTTCATATATACTTCTCAACTCACTATGTAATTATTTCACCGGTAATTTACATGGAAAAGTATTAAGTTTATTCTTCTCCATATTAACTATCCAGCAACCAGCATGCATTTTGCACTAATAGTACATCTCAATTCAGACGAGTCACACTTCATTTCCTAAAGCTGGTAAGACCTAAGCGTGCTAGAAGGGAGCTGGAGTGAAAGTCCAGCAGGTAGGGCGTTCGCCTTGCACGTGTTAGATTCCCCAGCATCCATATGGTCCCCCAAGCACAGGCAGGGGTAATTCCTGAATGCAGAGTCTAAGCATTGCTGGGTGTGACCCAAAAAGCAAATAAATAAAAATGAATAAATAAGTAAGTAAATAAATAAACTGAAAGTGCTAGAAGATGGCAGAGCAGTAAGATAAGGAATAAGGAATCTGGACTTCTGGTCAATCTCAAAGCAAAGAGCTGACCACTGTCTTGGGCTTCCTCTCTCATTAAAAACACTGTATTGTGGGGGTCTCTTTGTACAATGAACTTAGCCTGTTTTGGGCCGGAACGACAGCCCACCGGGCATTGCAAGTGGCCGACTAGGTTCAATTCCCAGTATCCTATATGGTCCCATATTATCCCACCAGGAGTAATTCCTGAGCAAAGATACAGGAGAAGTAACCCCTGAGCATCGCTGGATGTGACCCAAAAAGCAAAAAACAAACAAACAAACAAAAAAAACCCCTTAGACTGTTTCTTGCCTTATTATCATGGTAAGAATTTTCCTAGATTTGCCCTTCACAAAAAGCTGGTACAAGATGGGGTGGCATTCAATGTGGTCCCTATAAGGATACCCATAACATTCTTCAAAAAAAATTGACCAAATACTCCTGAAATTCATATGGAAAAAATAAACCCCCATGTATAGCTAAAGCAATCCTTGGAAAAAAGAAGATGGGAGGTATCACCTTTCCCAACTTCAAACTGTACTACAAAGCAGTAGTAATTTTAAAAAAGCAGTAGTAATTAAAACTGCGTGGTATTGGAATAAAAACAGACCCGTGGACCTATGGAATAGAGTTGAGTGTCCTGACGCCAAACATTAGCCAAGCGGCAAAATGCTAGCTGACTTCGACCGAGAATGTGGAAAGATAGGTCTACGGCTGAATCTAAAGAAAACCATGTTTATGAAGAATGAACTAGTTCCAGAGGCCCCATTCACTCTCAATGGAACAAACATCTCTGAATGCAGCAGTTATGTGTACCTAGGTCGAGAAATCAACATGATGAATGACCTAAAACCTGAGCTGCGCAGGAGGAAGAGAGCAGCATGGAATGCCTTCAGAGGCATCGAAGAAATAGATAAAAGGACAAAGAACCTCCGGCTCCCGGCACATCTCTTTGACTCCACCGTTCTCCCTGCATTAACATATGCCTCAGAGACCTGGGCCCTACGAAAGCAGGATGAGAATGCTATTCAGGTCTCCCAGAGAGGAATCGAAAGAGCTATGCTTGGAATATCACGCCTCACTCAAGTGAGAGAAGGAATCGGAGTTCTGACCTCCATCGCTATTCCAGAATCAGGGATGCTGTCTCGTTTGCCAAGACATCGAAAATCAGATGGGCTGGACATGTAATGCGATTTGGAGACAACCGCTGGACTAGAGTCATTACCAACTGGATTCCACGGGATATCAAAAGATCACGTGGCCGCCCACCTACAATATGGTCAGACTTCCTTGTCAAGACCCTGAAGGAACGGTTTGAGGCTCTTCATATTCCTGAATCAACCAGATGCCATTGGGCTACATTGGCACGTGATAGGGTCCAATGAAAATGTTACTGGCGCCCGCTTGAGCAAATCTATGAATAACGGGATTCAAGTGAAGTGATCAAGTGATCAAGTCCTGACACCAACCCTCAAACACATGATCAGTTAATCTTTGATAAAGGTGCAAAAAAAAGAGTAAAAATGGAGCAAGGGAAAGCCTCTTCAACAAGTGGTGCTGAGAACACTGGGCAGGTTCATGTAAAAAAATGAATTTGGACCTCTGTCTAACACCATGCACAAAAATCAGATCGTATTAAATATCTCAATATCAGACCTGAATCCATAAAGTACGCTGAAGAAAATATAGGAAAAACCCTACACAACATAGAAGCAAAGATAAACATATAGGACTACGTGAAGCTAAAAAAGTTTTAAGAAACAGTGACCAAGATATAAAGACAGTCTACAGAATGGGAAAGAATATTCACCTCATACCCATCTGATAAGGGGTTAATATCCAGTTCTATCAGGCACTGATAGAACTTTACAAGAAGAAACAGCCAAAAAATACACAACGGAAACACCATCTGCACCTTTACTTTCATAGCAGCACTATTCACAATAGCCAGAATCTGGAAGCAGCCAGAGTGCCCGAAAACTGATGACTGGATAAACAAACTGTGGCATATCTACCTAACGGAATACTATGCAGCTGTTAGGAAAAATGAAGTTGTGAAATGTGCCTGTAAATGGATGGACATGGAGAGGATCATGTTGAGTGAAATTAGTCAGTAGAAAAAAGACAGATATAGAATGACTGCATTTATTTGCATCACACACACACACACACACACACACACACACACACACAAAATTATATATATATATATATATATGTGATACCAATATGGATCAGGAGGTCTTGTCAAAGGTGAAAATTACACAAATGTGTGGGAGGTAAGACAGAGGTTAGGTAAGACAGAGAGAATTGTCGAAAGTCTAATACAAATGTAAAACTGAGCATTAAATATAGGCAAAAAGATACACATGACCTCTATCATTATTGCAGTACACAATGTGTAAGAGAAGGAAGACAGAAAGAGATATAGAGAAAGAAAGAGATAAAGAACCTGCCTTAGAGGCAGGCAAGGGAGGGGGAGGGAATCGGGGACATTGGTGGTGGGAAATGGGCACTGGTGGAGGGATGGGTGCTGGAATACTGTATGACAGTAAGCCAAACATGAACATCTTTGTAATTGTATATCTCATGGTGGCATAATAAAAATGTTACATTAAAAAATAAATAAATAAAATTGGAGAAAAAAAATAAAGTGTTAGAATGGGTGCCCAAAAAAGATGGCGGTGGAGAGATACAATAGCAGCTAGGCACTTGCCTTATATACGGCTGACCCAGGTTCAACCTCAGCACCCATATGGTCCCTAAAGATTTGCCAGGAGTGATCCCTAGGCATAGAGCCAGGAGAAACTCACGAGCGCAGCTGAAAAATGGATTTAAAAAATTGAATTGACTTAGATCTAACATTCAGTATAGCAAACAAAAGGGATGAAACAGTGACGAGCGTGTGATAGATCAGCCCTTGCTTGTGAGCATGTCACCAATTCTAGCCAATTACTCTAAGTAAGTCAGTCAGCTTGACAGAACATCAACCTCATAGTTGCAGTTCAAATTTAAACCTTCAAAATGCCAATTTGTATGTTTTTATTTTCAGCAAGTTCTGAGTTGCTACATTTTCTAAATCACAAAGCAATAATCTTCAAAACCACTAAACATTTACTATCTCTGCATTGCATTATCTATTGAACAACATACTTATTAAAGGAGGGGAAAGTTTAAATTTTAAGTTTTAAAACACCTACAAACCTCCAGCATGATGGTGTCTGGAGGTACCCTGTACCTTCCTACAGTGCTTGCAAGACTATTATGAAATGGTTTGAAACCTTGCCCTCCTTCATTCAGAGAGAGGTTATAGAAATCTTAGACAATGGCATAAATAAATAAAAAAAAATGTTTGGTGTGAAAAAGGAGGAGAGGTGGTAGAAATAACTTGCAAACTATTTGCATCATCAGTAGTATTTAATGTTAAAATACACTAGAAATAGTTTAAGATTAGAAAAAAAATAAGTGTTGGTGAGGGTATGAACAAAAAAGAAAAATGCCTCCATACTCTATACGTGCGAACATAAATTGGTACAACCTATATAGAAACAGTATAGATATTCCTTTTTAAAACTAAAATGGGACCAGGGAGAGAATTCCTGCTTTGCATGAAGGAGGTGTTGGTTTAATCCTTAGCACCACCTGCCCCCCAATATTACTGAGCTCAACCCCAGAAGCACATAACTAGGAGTAGTCCCCTAGCACCACCAAGTATGACCCCCAAAACCCTGTACCAAAAAATAAAGTTGAATACCAAAAGATCTTGCTGTATCACTTGTTGGCATTTATCCAAAGGATATGAAGAGACTAATATTTTATATTTATATAAATACTTATATTTATGTATAAATATGTATTTATACACATACTTAACAAAGTACTTCTCTGTCATTTAAAAGGTTGCAACTATATTTTTGGAGACAAAATAGATGGATGTGGGGGGAGCGGGCCATACTCTGTGTCCCATGTTCATAGGAACTACCTCAAACTCTGCACTGGGATCACTCCCTGCAGTGCTCAGGGGGACAGACAGAGCCAGTCACAAGCAAGACAAGCGCCTTAGCCTCTATATTATTTTTCTGGTCCCAGGATAGATAGATCTTGAGGTGATTATGTTAAGTAAAATACATGAAGGAAATTACCAGAAGATTTACTCAGATGAATATAAACTATTAAAGCAAATAAACTGAAAAGAGAAAACAAAACTGACTCCTAAAGTTGGTGAAAACTAGGGTGGTTCCTAGTGGAAAAGAGTGACAGTAGTGGAGTGTCTTAGGTGGGTTTTCTTCATGGTGGGAGCAGTATTATGCATGTAAGGCATGTGAACCTAAACCTCTGAAATTCTAGTATACCAAAAACCAATGATAAGTCAGTAAAAATGGGGAGATCATTTTAAAAGATTCATTGAGCAGACACTCAAAGACTCAAATTTTACATGTGTATTTTAGAATCTAATTTTATAGGCATGGTCATGCCTATAAAAGTAAACCAACTGTCAAAATGGTGTCTGTTTTCTTATCCAAGTTGTTTCTTTTTCTCCATAAACAAAAGGAATTGTCTTAAAGATGGACAGGGCTCTTCACGTTTCTAAATTATTCCTCTGAGCCCAGGGGTCCAGCTCAGCATTACAGTGCTGGAGTGTTTTCCTTGTATATATGGGAGCCTGAATTCAATCCCCAGCACCCCCCCCCACACACACATACACACACACACACACTCACACACACACACACAAAATTAATCCTCTAGCTTATTGGGAGTATACTGGTGTCTACAAAAATGTAAACAAGGGCTTATCCCAAAAGACATACGAAAAAAATGCTCATCATCACTAATCATCAGCGAGATGCAAATCGAAACAACAATGAGATATCAACTCACACCACAGAGACTGGTGCATATCCAAAAGAGCAAGAACAACAAATGCTGGTGTGGATGCAGAGAAAATGGGACTCTCATCCATTGTTGGTGGGAATGTTGACTGGTACCACCTTTTGAGAAAACAATATGGACATTCCTCCGAAGACTAGAAATTGAGCTCCAGTTTGACCCAGCCATACCAGTCCTGGGAATATACCCTGGGAAGCCAAAAACACACAGCGGAAACACCATCTGCACTTTTATTTTCATAGCAGCACTATTCACAATAGCCAGAATCTGGAAACAACCAGTGTGCCCTAGAACTGATGACTGGATAAAGAAACTTTGGCACATCTACACAATGGAATACTATACAGCTGTTAGGAAAAGTGAAGTTATGAAATTTGCCTATAAATGGATGGACATGTAGAGGATCATGTTGAGTGAAATTAGCCACAAGGAAAAAGACAGATATAGAATGACTGCATTTATTTGCATGACATATATATGTGTGTGTGTGTGCGTGTCCTATATATATAGGAGACATGTATATATATGTGTGTGTGTGCATATATATACATATATATACATATACCTCCTACATATATATATATATATATATATATATATATATATATATATATATACATATGCCTCCTACTTCCAAGCAATTTCATTAAATCAATACCAAGGATGGCCATAGAAGGCCAACTTAGGAGTCGAGCATCTGGACTCCACTGATTATTAGCCATATGACCAGGGTCAAGTTTCCAAACCTCTGGAGACTTAGCCTTGTTTGTAAAATAAGAAAAAAAATCACATTAAAGTAAGGAATAGGGGCCGGAGCAATAGCCCAGCGGGTAGGGCATTTGCCTTGCACGCGGCTGACCTGTGCTGACTTGGGTTCTATCTCCGGCATCCCATATGGTCCCCTGAGCAACGCCAGGAGTGATTCCTGAGTGCAGAGCCAGGAGTAACCCCTGAGTGTCGCCGGGTGTGACCCAAAAAGCAAAAAAAAAAAAAGTAAGGAATAAGTGATGTGACTGAGTACTTAAAACAGTCATTTCATTATATGTGTGTGCATATCACTGTCTGTCTTCCCATTCATCATCGATTTGCTCGAGTGGGCACCAGTAACATCTCCATATGTCCTGTCTCATGCAAGTAGAGCCCAAGGGCACCTGCTTGCTCCAGGAACATAAAGAGCCTCAAACCATTCCATCAGGTCATGGGAATGAGGTCTATAATACTGGTATTTGGCATATCAAATATGACACGGGTAGCTTGCCAGGCTCTGCAATGCGGGTAGCATACTCTTGTAGTCATCTCTAAATCCAGCATTTATTGATGAACCGCTGGCAGGGTGGATTTCAATGAGTGGAGCTGTGATATGCTGGTCTTCTGGGTGGAGTTCTGACGAGAGGGTAGTCGGATGTGGAAAATGGAGGCCCTCATGGAGTGTGTGGGGGGGCTGGGGGGATCCTCTGGCTTGTTGTGAGGCTCTGCTGAGATGTTGGGCCAGGGCTAGAACCCGCCATCCCTCCCGGGTGCCTCGTGAGTGGCTGGGCACAGGGAGAGTCAGTAGCAGCTCTGCCCCATGTCTGTGAGTCTTTGGATCAGCATACCTGGGCTAGATGTAAAAATGATTGCTGCAGGGTGGATCTCAATGAGCCGGGCTGTGATAGGCTGGTCTGAGCCGATTTAAATCTGGCCCAGACCACCAGTGTATATATATATATATATATATATATATATATATATATATATATATATATATATATATATATATATATACACACACTGGTGTATATATATATGTATATGTATGTAAATATAAATGAGTGTGAATGTGTGTGTGAGTTTGTGTACCATTATGTCACAGTTTTTTTTTTGTTTTTGTTTTGCTGGGGAGCACACCTGGTGATGCTCAGGAGTTACTCCAGGCTCTGCACTCAGAAATTACTCCTGGTGGTGCTCAGAGGACCATATGGAATGCCTGGGATAGAGACCAGGTTGGCCAAGTATAAGGCAAGTGCCAGACATGCTGAACTAGCTCTCAGACCTGTCACAGTTTCTTCTACCATGGATTATTTCTGATTCTCATAGCCACTGCAGGCTGGAACAGGGGGAAAGCGTTCCCATTTTATAACTGGAGAAACAGGGCCCAAGACTACATGTCAGGCTTGTAGTCTTGTAGCACAGAAGGACTAGAAAATAAAAACCAACATCATAACCAACATCAAAACCGGTATTCTTTCTACTAGGCCAGCTGGGACACTTGGGCCCCTCTAGTAGGGTTTGCTCCACCCCCCACGTTCTGCCCTAGTGGGAATAAAGAAAAAGGCAAAGCAATCAGGAGGTCTCCAAACCTCAGTATAGCACAAATCTTCAATTATGCTTGAAGTTGGACCAGCTTTTGAAATCGCTACTGGATATTCTTTCCCCTACCAAGTTCCTTAAAATTTCACTTGAAAAAGCATTTAGGAAGAGCCATACTCATTAGCTAAGGCCTGGCTTTATTTTCCTAATAAACAGACCTTTGGTCAGACAAAAGAACCTCTTCTATTTTCAATCAATTCTTGAACATTTTCTTCTATTTGGCTTGAAATTGTGATCTGGGAATGGCTGGTTCTGCAAATTGTCCTCCTATAGGGAATGCCCCTGGAGGATCCTCACTTGTTATTTTTAATCACTGTAATCTCCTTTTCAAAGGAGGCCATGGTCAGAAACAGAGGCAGCCTTTCAGGGCTTTCTAAGGCACAATTATTGCTGAAGGAGAGGTCTAAAGGTGGGGGTTGGGTGGGGGTGGAGAGTGGAGACAAGTTGTGGGAGAGAGGAGGAAGTCAATATAGGACTAACAGCTTGGAAAAGACTGAAAAGCATCTCATTTGGGCCCTGGCTTGAAGAAGAAACCCCATGTTTCAGTATAGTTTAACAATGACATTTTCTTCCAGCTAGAACATCTCAAGCCTATTGGGGGTAGGGAGCATTAAGGGCAGAATCTTGGGGGTGGAGGGGATGAAATGAGGTACCAGGGAAGAGTTGAGTCAGGAAAATAATCCACTGATTCTGAGGATTCTGAGGGGGTTTGAACTCAGGGGGAAAGAGCAAATCAAATAAAATACCAGGGAAATGTTAGCATCCTCGGCCCTAAATCAATACACACACTAAAATGCATTCAATTTATGTGTGACATAATTATCATAAAAAATCATGCAGAAAAATGTCACCAGCTAGACCAGCCTCCTTTCTGCCTAGCTTTGAGGGGGTGGAATTGGGTTTCCTCAACTCACAGAACCTCAGTAGGGTTCCTGTGAGAGCTTTTCAAGATCTCAGACACAAGAAAGGAGAAAGGGTGGGCGGTTGTGACAACTGAAAGAGTGGCTGGAAACCCTATAGGGTGAAAATCAAGGGCTCCCAGCCTAGCCCTGCTTGGAGCCAGGCACTTGTGGGCAGTCCTGAGCTCTCTATCCTAGACATTCCAGGTGTCCCTCGCTCCAGGGGTTGGAGGGAGGGGTGGTTAAAAGGACAGTGCTTAGGCCATAAAGATTGGTGTGGGCAAGACAGGAAGCCTGGCAGGACACTTGGTCTAGCCCTAAACCAGTTCAAGTCACTAGGCTTAAGTTAAGAACAGTCCTAGGCAAGGTGAGTTCTGCGGAAAAATCAATCATTCATTCCCTTCATCAGTCAAGGAGAATCCAAATAACACCATTCACTGAGAGGCCACAGAACTGGGAACTGAACTGGGACAGCCCAACTCCTACAGACATGCAAGCGCCCCAACGCCAATCTGAATGGGCACATTTTCTCCCTTAACAACCCAAAAAGGGGGCCAGAGCGATGGCCCAGCGGGTAGGGCGTTTGCCTTACACGGTCGGCTTGTGCCAGCCCGGTTCGATCCCGGGCATCCCATATGGTCCCCTGAGCACCGCCAGGAGTAATTCCTGAGTGCAGAGCCAGGAGTATCGCCTGAGCATCGCCGGGTGTGACCCAAGAAGAAAAAAAAAAAAAACAGTAAGTGTCTCCTATTCAACTCAATTAGACAGCACTTAAGGCCTCCCATAGCTCAGCCACATTTCTCTCGGCCAACTTACTACCCGCTGCCACCACTGCTCATTTCCCAGGATCAGGCAGTGCACGGGGCCAAGAAAGCAAAGGACTTGCACAAGGTCACAGGACTACTAATCCCAAATCAGTCCGACTCCAGAGTCTTCCTTCCCTGCCAATGAGTCTGGGACTGTCTCCCCTGGGGCCCTTTGGGGGAGGATTAGAGGGCACTGTGGGGGTCCCAGCCTCTGCCCTTCCACCCACGGGGAGGACTGGCCGTTCCCTCCATGAGTGGCGCCGCCGAGTGGCTGCGAACCCAGGTCAGTTTTGGTCCCTCCATACTTGGGCCAGCCCACCTGCTCCCTCTCCTCTCGGGAGCCGACCTTCTGCTTTGCGCCTAGTGACGCTGGGCGCTAAATCTGGAAGATCCCGGCGACCCACGAGTCGGGATGGGATCAGCTCCTGATCAAACGCCCAACGCGTCGACCAGCTCCAAGGCGCTTGTAGGTGAGCAGATCTGGGAGACACCGCCTCGGGAAAAGCGCGAAGCGTCCTGAGAAGGGTGACCCCAAGTTCTGATCACCTGCGTGACCCGGGCATCCGTGGAGAGGGCCCCAAAGTTTCTCCAACTGTTTCTCCCTCCGCTTCTTCCAGGAACCTCCGGGGAGAGAGGATGAAGGCTGAGTCCCATTTTTCCGCCCAGGTGCCCCCAAAGAACCGCTATTCCCATTGGGGCATCAAACTGAATTACGGAGAGACGCGCGCCGTGTTCACCTGCCGCCCACAGGGCCGCAGATGAGGCCACATTCCCTTCTGGAGCTGAAGTATCAGCAGGGGAGGGAAACAATGAAATTGGTTGGAGATGACTCCGTCGCCGAGCGAGCGCCTTGGGGATGGAGGCGGTATCGGAGTCTTCAGCTCAGCAGCTCCCGCTGTCCGCCCTGCCCAGGACGGGCTCCTGTCCTGCGGACACCCCTTTTCTACGCTCCCGAGTCCGATCGCGGCTGCCGACCGCGGTGCCAGGTCCCGCAGAGCTTCGGAAGCCAAAGTCCCCTGTCCCCCAGGGAGCAGGCTTGGGATCCCTCACCCCACCCTTCTTACTTTTCTTCCCAGCCTGCCCTGAGCTCTTTGGATCTGGGACCCTGTCCTAGAGCAAGAAACCCGGGGTCTTCTTGCTCACCGGGAGCCGCAGAAAATCATTCTGATTCGGAGTTCTCTCCAGAAGAACCTTTATGGAGCGCACCTGGCTCTCTCCCCGCTCCACCCGGTGCGGGGCAAAGGGAGAAGCCCAACTCCCTTCTAAACGCCTCTGTCCAGGAAAACTGGGGTGACGGGCCAGTCGAAGGAGGTTCTGCGAGCAGCTGGTCCCCCACCCGACCAACCACCCGCACCCTTCAGGGCTGGGAACCGGGTAACCGAAGCCACCACCATGCCTAGGACCCTGCTAGGGAAGCCAGGATCCCCACCACCACCACCCTGCAGGAACATATGGAGAAAGGCGGTCTCCCCAGCTCTCCTGGAACCGGCCGGGAGCGAGACCGTCCAGCCGGGCGACGCGCCTCTCCGCGGCAGCCCGCGGCGGGAATCCGCGCGTCCTAGAGACGGGCAGGTTCGCCTGGCAGTGGCCGCCGCGACGGCCCCGGACGCTGGCTCAGAATCGGCGCTGAGCTCGCGGCCAAAGAGGTTGAGGGCGGCCGGGACGCCGGGCCCTGCGCCTGCCGCACCGGCCGTGCCCCGGGGACCGCGCGCCCTCCTCCGGCACTGCGCGGTCGGCGCCCTCCGGGGTCCGGGTCCCGCGCCCCCCCACGCCACGCCGGGGCTACTCACCGCGGTAGCTGGTTCCCGGTTTGTAGAATTCGGGGTCGCCCTCCACGCGGAGGCTGAACTCGGTGTAGCCCTCGCGCCGCGTGCCCTGTGCGCGCAGGATGCGGCTGCAGTAGCCCTCGGACTTGGGCACTTTGTCCAGGGTCTCGTCGGAGAAGGCCAGCGCCGCGGCCAGGGGCAACGCCAGGGCCAGCAGCGTCGGACCCCGGACCACCCTCAGAGGCGCTGGGGACAACCTCATCCTTGCTGCTCCCCAACTTTGCGCTGCGGCCCGTCCGCCCTCGCCACGCGACTCCTGCCCGAAGGGGTCCCCGCTCGAGCGAGCCCTAACGGAGCTCAGACGCGGCGCGGGAGCGCGAAGCCGGCGCTGACGGCGCGGAGACCTGCCGCGGCCGGGCTGCTGCTGAGCCGCGCTGCGCTGAGCAGAACTGAGCGAGCCGGAGCCGCGCGGAGGGAGGAGGCGCAGGAGGAGGGGCAGCGAGGGCTGATTTTGCCCAGATCTCCGAGCGCAGCGCTGTTTTGTTTCCGAGCTGGCGATTAACGGCTCGGCCCTGTTTATTTTGCAACGCAGGATTCCCAGGGCCTTGGTTAGCCAATGACAGGGTACAGCGACCCGACCCGGGCTCTGTCCCGCCACCCACCCGGAGTCCTGGCCCCATGCCCCGTGAGGGGCATAGGAGACAGGGGCGCCCAATGGACAGACCAGAACTTGGGGTGCACACCTGCGCGGTGCCTGGCATCTCGCAGGGCGCTCACCTCTTCCCTGGCCAACAGTGAGAGAACATTGCTCTTGTTATTTCATACAGGTAAACTGAGGCTGGAGCCCAAACAACCAAGGCGAGGGTCGATGCTCTGACCCTCTACTGCTCTTGCCAGCGCCCTGATGGAACCCATCAGACTGGCGAGCCTGGGATGAGAGTGACTTGCTCTTCCTGTCAAACTTTTGGAGATCCTTGAAAATCTCGTCCTTAAAACCAGAAGAAATCATATCGTCAAATAGAAGTTTTATTCCGCAATAGTGCTATAACTGTCTATATGGACATAGTCATTAGTATTAGTTTAGGTTGGTTTGCAAAGACAAAGAAAGCCGCCTCCAGCCACCAGAGTCCTCACTTAGCCCTGAAAAGGACTTGTGAAAGCGTGAATGGAAAGAGTGTATTTTCTGGGCCGATACCGCGATTCATGCCCTGGGCCCTCAGTGCCAAGTGTTTGGAATAGTTTGGTGAGGTGTGAATTCACTAAGCACTCATTGATGTCAGCCCAAGGCCAGACAGGAGAAGGCAGAGGTGCAGAAATCTCAGCCGGATTAGAGTCCCGGGGTCTATCCGGTCAGCAGCACACCTAGTCATGTGAGACCTGGCCCTCACTTGTCTTGAAGGATGTGCCTATGCACCTCTGTATTGTTGGGCCAAGTCACTCTTCCTTAGGGAGTTGTGCTGGAGTTTAATGGAGTGTCCCATTAAACAAGTGGACTGGACTCCAGCTTCCCTCACACCCCAACCCACCCCCACTTCCAGACACAATGGGTGGGTGAGTAGGTCCATACCGCAGTAATGAAGATCACACCCTCCCTGAGGACACCATGAAGCCCCTGACATGATCCCCCAACCCGCAGCCCATTTTCAAGGTGCACAGGACTTCCTCTCCAGCGCCTCTAACTTTGGGTTCTATTTCCTTGGAGGTAGCAAGACCCTCAAGAGGCCACACTTTGGAAACATTCTCCTTAGATTCCCGGCTAGCCTCTCCTCTTCAGGGTCATTAACAAACAGCCCAGAGGAGCCCCAGCATTTGGCGTCTCCATTCCGCCCCTCGGCCACTTACTCCGCAGTCCCTGTGCGAAGACTCCTTCTGCCACTCTTCACTAAGTGCCTTTTCTCAGAGGTCACCGGAAAGTGCCCCTTTGCTGAAGCCAATTATACTCTTCTCTCAGCCCCAAGCCCCCTTGACCTTCAGCAGCATCTGATCCGGTGGACCAGAGGTGACACTCGGATGTGCGTCTCATTCTGAGAACTATGCCAGGTCACCGCGCTGGCTCAGAGCTAACGCTGCATACACAGTGCCAGTCACCTGGCAAGATTTCATTCCTTGTAGATCTGGGGCCAAATCTCTATCAACAGTGGGAAACTGAGAGAACAAGATTTGGTTGACTCATTCATTCACTATTTGTCCATTCATTTATTCATTCATTCATTTATTCATTCCTGCCAGAGGCTTCTCTACTTGGTGCCTGGACACAAGTCACAAACATTATAAGCTTACAGGTCTTACAATATTGTAGAAAGGTAAATTTTAAATAGAGATGGGCAAACCTTTACAAATTATAATTGTGATATGTGCATAATGACTCCTGAGAGTACACACAATTTTACCTCAAAGGACAGGAAGCGGAAAATAAGAACTACACGTGTCTTTTGTCTTCACAGAGTTTCGTGTATGCCCGGTAGCCCAGTTCTGTACTCTTGAATGTCATTTCTTCTAAACCCACCTGCTCAGACACACTGGAGGTGGAAGACATGAAGAGAGGCATTTTTGTTGAACATTATTCAGAAAGAACAGCATGTGAGGGAGAAAGCACCTTTTCTCCTCCCTATTTTTCAGGTCAGGGCTCTAGAAAATGACCTCGGAAGCTCAGGGAAGGACAGCGGGATTCAGAGCAGGCCTCCCCAACACAACTGCAAACACCTCATCTGGGCCCTGCAGGCTCTTCCCTCAGCAGCCCACACACTCCTGACCCCTCCCAGTCCCATCAGTTCTCTGTTCTCTTCCCACACACCCAATCCATCACCAGGTCATTACTTTCACCTCCCAACTGCCTCCTCAATCTGTCCACTTGTCTCTCTCTCCTCTGCCATCACACCAGTGTAAGTTGTCATCATCTTTCAGCCTCCATATTGGGCTGCCCTCCAATCTGTCTGAGATGGCAAAGCCCAAGTGAGCCTCTTTAAAATGCAGATTTGAATGTCAATCCTAAGGTGAAAATCCTTTTCCAGTGGCTTGTCAAGGCTCTCAGAATAGACGAAATCTTTCCAGTGGTCTCCTGCCCAGCTGTCTCTGCCTGGAAACCAACAGCCTTCCCTCTCCCTGCCTCCAGCCCTCCGCCGAGTCTCCCTCAGCTCCCCATGCGCAGAGTCCTTCTTCCTGACAGCTCCGGCCTCTCTTTACCTGCTTGCTTGGCACTCCAAGACCTTTCTCAATATTCTCAAGACGAAGTTGCCTAATCATTCATCATATTAGATGCAAATGTTGTATTTGTTAAGTCTTTTTTTTTTAATTTTTGTTGTCACACCCAGGAGTATTCAAGGGTAACTCCTGGCTCTGCACACAGGAATTACTCCTGGCGGTGCTCAGGAGACCAAATGGGATGCCAGGGACTGAACCTTGGTTGGCTGTGTGCAAGGCAAACACCCTCCCCATTATCCCATTATCCCATTGTGGTGATCCTAAGTGTTGTATTTGTTCAGTGTCTGTGTCTGCCCATCACTAGATTCTTAGTGTCAGAAGGGGAGAAGGGGTCTCTGAGACACCGCACCTTCCTCTAGACAGGCTCTACAGAGCCCAGAGTTCCTAATCCTAGTAGAACTCTCTTAATTGCTTATCATAGGAATAAAATGTTGTTCACAGGCTCCTAGTGTCTCGGACTCAACCCCAGTTAATCAGGCGGTCAGAAAGGCCTTTCTGACCCTCCTTGATCTAATGGGAGATCCCAGACCGAGGAGCCCATGCTGCCCCGCTGGGCTTATTGTGCCCCCAACTTGGGTCCTGTGTTAGTACCTTGCTTGTATCTGACCCTCCTCTAAAAAGGGCCTCCCCCTTCCTTCCCATTTCAATTCTACTCTTGAGGAATGAGATTCCTGAACTTCTCTTCTATGGCAGAACTTAGGAGAAGGAAAAGTTTCTGACTTTGACTGTTGAGTGCTGTCGGATGATCACCAACTGTTTCTTGGGTCTGTGTTCTCATCTCCTAGCAATGAATCTAGTTTACTTACTGTTTAATTTCCTGTTCAGATGTTTTGTTCGGTTATAAAATACACTGGACTTCAAGAAATCTTTCTCCAGTTCTGTAGCCTAAGGCAGAGCTGATGTTCGTTGCTAGGGTGTTGCTAGGGAAAGTCACTTAGCCAGGGCAGATAATTAACTTTATCTGTGTGTGTGGGTCGGTCACAGAAGAGAAGAGCTGGGCTGAGGGGAGGGGAAGGAATGGGGGGGAAGAGTGGTCCCACTTCTCTAAGAGAAAAAAATCTTTCGGATTGGCAAGAGATGAGAGCTTCCTCTCTCTCTCTCTCACTCTCTCACTCTCTCTCTTTACCCCCTTTATAAGAAAAGGGAACAAGAAATTTCTAGATTAGTGAGGTGGTTTTGTTTGCTTGTTTGTTTTTAGTATGGCTGTTGAAACTTAAGCAGCAGATGCTCACCTTAAAGTTCCATTCCAGGCCTACTGGAGCTGCACTTTAGACAAATTCAAATAAAATTTGGGAAACAGTTCTCTCAGAGCTTGCAGTTCTGACTGGTGCCTAGGGTCTACTCTGATTTTTCCACATTTCGCTGGGTGGTCTTGGGAACCACAGGATCTGTCTGCATTGCTTATGTACAAAGTTGGGGATTTTTGAGAAATAAATGAGTATCTTTTTATAATGAGAAATAAATGAGACAATAATTTTTAATCATCCAGGTGATTTGCCATAAAAAATACCAGTGTGGCTTCCCTTATTAGCTTTGAGCAAGAAATCAGAAGTGTTATATCTTTGTTTCTCTAACTCATGGAGCTATACTCTGAGCTTCTGAGGGGGAGACTTTCTAGACAAAGGAAGTAGATAGGCAGAAAGGGAAGCCAAATTGCAATGAGCAAGCTATTTGAAGTCAGTCAGGAGGAAAAGCCCAGAAGCTGTCCACCAGTGAGCCTCTGGGTTTGGTGATTAAGTCATGGAAGATGAATATGAAGAGGAAAACTTTTAAAAAGTGAGAAAGCAAGCTGCATTCATTAAGTGAAGAGCTACTTACTCAGCACCTGCTGTGTGGGCAGGCAGGGCCCTATCCAGGGTAATTGTGTAGCCTGAGGAATTCTCACTGTATCCATCCACTCTCCCCAGACTGAGCTGCTCCATTTCACTGAGCCCTCCAGCCCTTTGGCTCCTTTCAAGAGTGCTCTTCCCTCCGCTCCTGGGAGCACTTCTCTCCCTTATTCCCACTCGCACAGGATCTGCCACTACCTCGTCTAGAGCAGCTCTCTGGGCTAGTCTTCAAAAGTCCTTCGTTTAACATGGATCAGGAGACCTTGTCAAAGATGGAGACTACCATGAATGTGTGGGAGTCAGAAGTTAGGTAAGACAGAGAAAGCAACAGTGTGCTAATAATTGTCGAAAGTGCTAATATCAACCTAGAACTGAACATTAAATACAGGCAAAAAGGATACACAGGATAACCTCTAGATGTATGTATTGCAATCCACAATGTGTAAAAGAAGGAAGAGAGAAAAGAGCAAGAGAAAGCAAGAGAGAAAAGAGATAAAGAACCTGCCATAGAGGCAGGCTGGGGAAGGGGGAAGGAATGGGGACATTGGTGGTAGGAAATGGCACTGGTGGAGGGATGGTTCTAGAGCACTGTATGACTGAAACCCAAACATGAACATCTTTGTAATTGTATATCTCACGGTGGCATAATAAAATATTTTTGAAAAAGTCCTTCCTTTAGCGCTCACAACATCCAATTTATGCTCTTCATTCTCTCACTTCCTCCCTCCATTATTCACAGCCTCCAGGTTACTCCTCTGCAGCCACAGATGACGCTGCAGGCTTCCTGCCCATCCTAAACTCCCTGCTGTAGCCCCAGAAATCCTCAGCCAGTCCCCAGAGTTGCTCTGCTCCATGGCCTGGGCCCACCTCCATATCGGCAGGGCTCACCCCCAAACTTTGCAAGCCTTGATTCCCAACAGACATCCCTCACTCTATTTTCAGTTTCACTTTTCTTTAGTCTTTTGCAGGGACCCCTTTATCACTGAGCTTTGCATCATCTCTTCTGTTTCCCCAGCACCCCCTCTTGCCAATTCTTCCCCCACTCAATCTGGACACTTGGCTTCCCCACAGCCTCACCATGTAGTCGCTCTTCATACAGTCACTCTTCTACTTCTGGCATCTTCTGTCTAACCAACACCCAAGCCCGGGGTCATTAAACAAAGCCCTGGAAACTTCCGTGACTTCTGAGTCCTGCTATGTGAACCTGCTAACCCCAGCAACTGCCCCACTCCAAATGCACACACCTCCTGTTCCTAACGATGACGCATAAATGTATTTCTAATCAGCTTCCTTTCCCATTCTCCATGGTGCTTTCTCTCAATTTGTATTAATTAGTTAATTAATAACTATCTCACAAGCCTGCGGCATCATGCTTGTCTTTCCTGCTCTTTGGAGGATAATCCACTCCCTATTTCATCTCCGAAATAGAGGGATGTTAGGTTTAAACTCCTCAAATCTGTCTCTCCCCATCCCCTCTCTGCTTTTTGTGTCACACCCAGTGATGCTCAGGGGTTGCTCCTGGCTCTGGATTCAGGAATTACTCCTGGTGGTGCTCAGGGGACCATATGGGATACTGGAGATTGAACCTGAATCAGCCATGTGCAAGGCAAATGACCTCCCCCTGTACTCTAGCTCGGTCCTTCTGCCTCTGCTCTTACCAAACCAAACTCTGGTAAAACTGAAGTTTACTTATTATTGCAAAAGCAGAAAAGTTTGAAATGTTTCTTCCAGGTTAATCTCATTATTATTGCATTCTTGTCCTCCTCCCCTCCTGCCTTCTTTTAAATGCTGACCTGCTGTTCTCTTTATTCCTGCTTGCTTCTCAGTCTATTATGGCTGTCTTCAGTGTGTGTATGTATGTACACATAAGCCTTTCCGCAACAAGGAAGGTGGTCAGGGAGAGAGAGGGTTCAGATAGTACAAGCTGAGTGACACTGAGTTTCTCACTCTTCCTCTCTAGCTGCTCCCTTACTCTACTTCTGAGCCAAACTCATTGGAAGAGAAGTTCTCCTGTGTTATAGCCTTCACTTTCCTGTCATTTTTATACCCAGTGACGTTTGGGATTAGTTTATAACTCCTTATTGGAATGATTTCAACAGAGGTCACTTACAACTTTCTAAAAGACATTGCTGTTCTCTGAACTACAGTCCAGCAAAAACCCTCAATAAATGGTAAATGTACTACTGGAAAAAGGACTTTGTCCACTACTGGGAAAAGGACTGTTCCTGGTGGGAAGCTTTCTAAGGTGTAGACTGGTCCCAAACCAGTTTATGTATTAGGGAGAACACCATGCTTAAATGCAGTACAGCATGCCAGGTGCAGATGTGACGCCTTCAGAAGCGAGACACTGCAACTCCAGCCATGTGCAGAAACCAGAGAGGGCCCATATCTCCCCCCGTGGTTCTCTAGAAAATGGTATAGATTTGGTTCAACCAGACCAGCAGAACCACCCTTTTGAAGTTCTGGAACTCAATTGCATTGACCACATGACTATGGCACACTACTGCCACCTGGTGAAAGAATATAGAACATGCAGAAATACTAAGTAAGACAAATCTAAGGTTTATTTTATATTTATATATCATATATTATTTATATTTATATTTATAAATATATTTATATTTAAATTATACATAGGATTATTTTATATATAATTTTAAATAACATTTTTACAGTAGAACAATATAATTTTGTACTTGCATTTCTGCTACACCACCATCCCATAACTTATCTTGGACCTATTTTATTTTATTTTATTTATATATTTTTACAATTACAAAGGTGTTCATAATTGGTTCTTGGTAATACAGTATTCCAGCACCCATCCCTCCACCAGTGCCCCATTCCCACCACCAATGTACCCACACCCCTCCTGCTCACCCCCCAGACTGCCTTAATAACAGGTACCCCCGTTTCCTCTCTTAATCTCTCTTCTGTCTCTCTCTCTCTCTGTATCTGTATCTGCTCTCCCTCTTCTTTTACACATTGTGGCTAGCCCTGTAGATATTTAGAGTTTATCCCTTAAGTCTCTTTGTGTATATTCAATGGTGAGTTCTAATCTGACATTACCATTTCCCACACTTAGTAAAACACTGGTATCTATTTATATCCTATTAATGAATGCAGTCATTCTATATCTGTCAATTTCCTTCTGACTAATTTCACTCAGCATGATAGTCTCCATGTCCACCCATTTGCAGGTAAATTTCATAAATTCGTCTTTTCTGACAGTTGCATAGTATTCCATAGTGTAGATGTACCACAGTTTCTTTAGCCAGTCCTCTGTTCTTGGGCATTTAGGTTGATTCCAGATTCTAGCTATCGTGAATAGCGCAGTGATGAATAATGAAGTACAGATAGTATTTCTGCCATGTGTTTTTGGGTCTCTAGGGTATATTTCCAGAAGTGGTATTGCTGGATCCAATAGGAGTTCAATATCTAGTTTATGGAGGAATGTCCATATTGTTTTGGACCTATTTTATTTTATTATTATTTTTTGCTTTTTGGGTCACACCCGGCAATGCTCAGCGGTTACTCCTGGCTCTGCAGATATTTGCAAGGCAAATGCCCTACCCTCTGGACTATCGCTCCGGTCCTTGGACCTGTTTTAGACTACATTGTACAGTGTTTGGAATAATGTGTCTTGCATAAAGTAGGCAACCAATGAATTTTTTGTGAAATATAATCCTTTCCACCAAGTTAACTAGGAGGACGGTGATAAAAAGACAAGACAAAACTCTGACTTGAAGAAGCTGCAGACGCTCAGTCAATTTCAATTTGATCCCCTAGTACTGTATGTGATTCTCAGAGTCCTGCTGGGAATGACCCCTGAGCACAGAGCCAAGAGTAATCCCTAAGCACTGCCAGGTGTGTCTCCTCCCCCGCTCCCACCCCCAAAAAGAAACCCAACAAAAAGTAACTAAAACATCTGCAGAAACAGATAAAATAGATATGTGGAAAATGAAGAATTATACACACTAAATATTAATTAAAAGCACAGGGAAAGGAAATAACTAATTCTGCTGAGGTGAAGACCCGAGGAAGGGAACTGAAAAGATGCTCAACACCTTCTTGAAAGACACATAAGAGCTTGCCAGTTGGACGAGGGAGCAGGTAGTCTAAGCAGAGGGAACAGCTAGTACAGAAACAGGGTGTGAAAGGCAGCCCGTCTCCTGGAGATGATGCCTGTTTGGTGTGACGATGGATGTCTCTGAGAGTCGGAAGCAGGAACATCTGCTCAGAGAGTTTGGCAATAACTCAGAGTTGATCTCTGGACTAGGAGCAGAGGGCAAGGGATGAAAGGTGAGGGTTGAGGCGGGGCGTGATGAGGGTTGAGGCGAAGTTCCTGGTGACAGGTAGGAGAGAGAAAAGGAGATGTCCTTTAAGAAGTCCTGCACCGCTTCCTTTCAGTTCAGTGCTCTGATTTCCAGACTACCTGACTGATTTGATAAATGTTCTTTTACTAGCATGCTAACAGAAAAAATGAGGAATCTTCTGTGTTCCCCACATGACTCATCAGGTGACATATGGATGTTCACAGGAGTGTCCTTGGGTAACTCAAAGGCACAGGTTGCTGAACTCTAACCAGTAGCTGCCTGTGGCCTTTGGGAACACCTCAGCTGGCTTGCTGATGGTATCTCTACTCACAATTAAGATGTGAACTAAAAGGAGACACTGAGAGAAAAATCAAAGAGACAGATTGCATCCTTTCATCTAATGACATGAGGTTGCAGAGAGGAGGGACAAGGATGCAGGAAAATAACTGGAGAGGAGAAAAGAAGACAGAGGCTAGTGCACAAATACAAATACAAGAGACACAAAGGATGCTCCACTCCCTCAAGTGTCCCCTCCTGTGATTCCATATTGAAGGGCTGCTGCGTTGCAGCAGAAGCAAAGATCTTTGCCTTCCAGTGAACTGCAGTCCATGTTTTGCACCTCTCCCAGTCTGGAAACGATGACACTGAACTGTCAAGTTGTGGATTGACTTGTGGCTTTGAATAAGTTACATCCAAAAGCTAGGTTCTGAAAAAAAAAGTTCCAGAAGATAATTCAGGCCCAAACTCATGTATTTTAGAAATTTGGAACCAAGCCTGTTGGTCTGAGCATTAAGAGGAAGAATAGAATACATACTATTTACTCATCAGAGGGTGGTGGCATTGGCAATGCTCAGCCCTTTATTGAGTCTCTGTAGGAGAGGAGGTCACGCCTCATTCCACAAAGGAATCTCAGAGCAGGGTAGTGTCATGCCTCCAGGAAGCCAAGCTGTGGTCTAAAGTTTCCTATTAAAGGAGTGATCTAATTTTCACAACAGTGTGAATACTTTGGTTTACCCCCATTTTGCAGAAGTGTAAACTGAGACACAGAGGCTGTGTGACTTGCTTGACCAAGGTCAAAATCTATTTGAGAGCCTCTACAGATCTACAAAATTCAGTTCAGTACCAATTAAAGATGAAGACAAATGGTCTCCCTGTTTCCCTGCAGGCTGGGATGGTCTAACAATTTTAGGAAACAGCAGGATTTAATGGAGGGTTAGCATTTGGGAAGCAGGAGTGGGGGTGGGGTGGGTGGGGGGTGAAAAGTGGGAGTGTCCTGAGCAATGCTGACTAGAAGGAGGGAGATAAGGAGGGAGAAAAGGAGTGGTGGAATTAGTCGTGAGCAGAAGGTGTGTGACAGGGAACCAGGCGGACAGCTGTTGTGACAGGAACAGAGCTGTGATGAGTCCATAGTATTGAAGTATTAAAACTCTTGAGAAGTTTTAAATGTGAAATGAAGCTTTGGTTTTCAGCCCAGTGCATTTTAATGCAGCGGTGCAGGAGCAGAGCTGAGTGCATCCGTTCCCCAGGCTCCATTAACTCGTTAAACCTGCATTTCTCTTTGGTCTCTCTTCCTCGCTTCACCTTAACAAATTCTGGCACCTCAGATGCTGAACGCAGTGTGCAACAATTGTCGAGGGGTACTAATGCCAACCTAGAATTGAGCATTAAACAGAGGCAAAAAGATACACATGACAACCCTTTAATGTATGTTCTGTAATCCATAGTCTGGAGGAGAAGGAAAAGAGAAAGAGAAAGAGAAATGGAAAGAAATAAAGAACCTGCCATGGAGAAGGGCTGGGGAGGAGGGAGGGAACCGGGGACGTTGGTGTTGGGAGATGGGCACTGGTGGAGGGATGGGTGCTGGAACACTGTATGACCAAAACCCAAATATGAACTTTTTAATTGTATATCTCTGTAATTTTAAAAATAAAAAACTTTTAAAAAAAAAAAAAAAATTTTAAAAAAAACCTCTTAAAAGGTAGAGATTTTTACTGTACATCCCTGTCTTACACAGTGCCTGGGACATAAAAGAGGTATAATAAGTGCTGAATGAATGCAGGAGTGGGAGAATGAATAATTGATCACTCTACAAAGGAATCTAAAAAGGGTTACTTGGCTCAAATGTCTGACCTTGTAAGAACACTCTATAACACCAAAGAGCTCCCCAGCTCTTAGTTGTTATTATAGCAGTATCTATGTAGTAGAGCTCATCACCTGTAGTGGCTTGATGTGCCTATTCATTCTTATGAGAGTGCCAGCTCCCTGAGTACAACATCTCTGTTGTCCATTAGCACAGATCCATGTCCTGGTGCAATAGGCAGCCCTTAGCAAATGTTCTACAGATAAATGTTGAACAAAACAGTGACTATCCTGTATTCAGTTACCTAGTCAGACTCTTTTTTGCTTTGTTCGTTTGGTGGTCATACCCCATGTTACTCAGGGCTTACTCCTGGATCTGCTCTTAGGGATCACTTCAGGTAAGGCTCAGGGAAACATACCAGGAGCTGGGATTAAACCCTGATCAGGGGCCCGGAGTGATAGAATAGTGGGTAGGGCATTTGCCTTGCATGCGGCCATCCCAGAGTTTGATCCCTGGAATCCCATATGGTCCCCTGAGCACCGTCAGGTGTAATTCCCTTGAGTGCAGAGCCAGGAGTAACACCGGTACATTGCTGGGCGTGACCCAAGAAGAAAAAAAGACCCTGATCAACTGCTTGCAAGGCAAGCACCATACCCACTGTACTAGCACCCCAGGCCCAGGCTCTTTGGACAATCAACTCATGGGAAACTCACTGACTCCTTCATGTTCTTATAGATAAAAATAATTATTAGGGAATTTTTTTATTGAACTAAAATCAACATTACTAGAGTCCTTATAGTGTGAGTCTCTCTACCAAGTAGCAGACATGGTGACATTAAAACAATTCCATCAATTCTTGGGTAATCTTCCTTTCAATAAGTAAGTCTTAATCCCTTACTCCTGTGTGTGAGCCAGACCCAGAGCCTCACTTCATATGACTAGAACAATCTTTTGTATTTAGTCTTATGTATTACTCTGAGCTAGAATCACAGAGTCAAACCCTGTATGTTCATCCCACTTTCAAGGTTAAATATTGTTTCTAGATCTCTCCTTCTCCCTGCTCTCTTCCAGCAACATCTAGAAGTCTGTCATCCTAAAAACTCTTGGCATCTGCTATACAGGCAGGCTGGGGTTGGGGAGAGGAGAATCTGGGGATATTGGTGGTGGGAAATGTGCACTGGTGGAGTTATGGGTGCTGCAACATTGTATGACTGAAACCCAATCATGAGCAGCTTTGTAAATGTCTATATCATGGTGTTATAACAAAATAATAGTAATTAAATTTCTGGCATCCAAAAGTGGGAAAAAAAGTAAAGTTTGTCTGTAAAGAGAGAGAGGAGGGGGCTTTTTGGGTCACACCCGGTGACACTCAGGGGTTACTCCTGGCTCTTCGCTCAGGAATTACTCCTGGCAGAGTTCGGGGACCATGGAATACTGGGGATAAAATTGGGTCAACCATGTGCAAGGTGAACACCCTACCCACTGTGCTATTGCTCCAGCCCCTACATTTTATTATAAACAGTTTCAAACATGAAGTAGAAAAGTTAACAGAATTTTTCAACTAACATACTCATATCCTACTACCTAGATTTTAGCAAAAAAAAAAATTCTACTTGTTTTATAACAAATTAATTTCTCTATCCCCTATCATTCTATTAGTTGTTTTCATTTGTTTAAAGCATTAAAAGGAAAATAAAGTAAATAAAAGTCAAACCAAGTCATCAACATTGATCTTTCGGTCAACAAAATTTCTTACTACCTCCCCTGACTTATTTATTCTCTATCCTTAGTTCTAAAATATAGAACTTACTTACATATATTGAATATAGAAAAGCAAAATGACATGACATGAGGAACATAGGTTTAGGATTTGAAGAAAGACAAACTTGGTTAATAATCTAGTTTTGGGGGAGCTGAGTAATAGTATAGCAAATAGGGACTTTCCTTGCATATGGCCAACCGAAATTTGATCCTAGCATCCTATATGGTCCCAAGCCCACTAGAAGTAATTCCTGAGCTCAGAGTTAGGAATAAGTCCTGAGCATAGCTGAGTGTGGCAAAAATGATAAAATCTCAGGGCGGAGCAATAGCCCAGTGGATAGGGTGTTTGCCTTACACATGACCAGCCTGTGCCGGCCTGGGTTCGATCCCTGGTATCCCATAGGGTCCCCTGAGCACCGCCAGGAGTAATCCTGAGTGCAGATCCAGGAGAAACTCCTGAGCATTGCCGGGTGTGACCCAAAAAAGCAAAAAGAAAACAAAAGATAAAATCTCATTCATCATTTCAGTCTTGTGCTCTTAGGCAAGTGCCGTAAGCTCTTAGAATCTTGGTTTGTTTGTTTCACCTATAAAGTTATGTTAGTAGGAACTGAAATTATCTGCCCTATAATTCTGGCCAGCATCAGCACCACTGTAGCTTGAATATTCTTCTCTCATACAGGATTAAGATTTGATTTGACCCTTTTTTTTCTGATTTCTAGTACTATTACTTTCCTCACAACTTCAGGGTCTACTTTCCAGTGCTATTACTATTAATTCATCTTCAAACCCAGGTAGGTAATTTGTTTGGCTGAGGAGTCTTGGCCTCATTTGGAGCAACACAGTTTTTCAATAATTTTTCTTGAACTTCTGGTCTCTTGTGCCAGTATAGGCTCCATTCCCCTTAGCCTAATGAGCATTCTTGTTGACAGAGATGGAAACCAAGGAGAAGAGCTTCTCTATTTCCTCTCTGTCATGCACTTTTCCTATCACCACCAAGACTGGAAACTGCATGTGTTATCCTTTCAGACAAAAGGTAGAATTCTTTTTGTTGATCTTGACATTTTTTTCACGTCTCTGCTTATTTTGGTCTCCAACCTTCTTTACACAATTCCCAATATATGTTTGCAGACTGAATGAATGTATCTGAGAACTGAACAAACTAATGAATTCAATCAACCATGGAAATACAACTGGGAATGCTCCGTTTCTCAGAGAGTGCAGGCATGGCATGGTGCTTTGTTTCTGCTACATGTACAGTGTGGGCAGACTGTTCTTCTTGATTATATTTTACAGTGACTTTTGTTATTCAAAAAAAACACTCAGGTGGAGCAGGAGCGATAGCCCAGCGGGTAGGGCGTTTGCCTTGCACGCGGCCAGCCCATGCCGGCCGGGTTCGATCCCCAGCTCACCGCCGGGAGTAATTCCCTGAGTGCAGAGCCAGTAGTAACCCCTGAGCATCGCGGGTGTGACCCAAAAAAGCAAAAACAAAAAACAAACAAACAAACAAACAAAAAGCCACTCAGGAGCCTTAGCAGAACATACTTGGAAAACATTTGACAGAAGTGTGTGAATTTATTATCTCTTGGGCAAGACATTTTTCTGTCAGTCTAAATGATGTTTCCATCTCTACTTCTGCTTTCTGACTTTCTGTTTTGTTTATAGGTCATATTTGGTAGTGCTTATGGATTACTCCTGGCTGAATGCTCAAGGATCACTCCTCCTGAAGGGCTCAGGGGACCATATGGAGTGTCAGGGATCAAACCCAGGTCAGCCACAAGAAAAGCAAGAGCCCTTTAGGGTATACAATTGCTCTGGCCCCTGTAAATATTTTTATGAGAGCAGATGATGTTCCTCAAACCCAATCACAAACATACTCAATGATCTACTATTAAGCATTCTTTACATTAAAGATCCTCATCATCTCGCATTTCAGAAAGTGCCTACATTAGAAGAGCTCTTTTTGCTATATGAAAAAGAGCAGGAATTGACCAACTTTCTCAGATAAGAAATATTTCAGGTTAATGGGTTCACTGTATCACTGTCTTCCCGTTCATCATCGATTTGCTCAAGCGGGCACCAGTAACATCTCCATATGTCCTGTCTCATGCTAGTAGAGCCCAAGGGCATCTGCTTGCTCCAGGAACATAAAGAGCCTCAAACCATTCCATCAGGACAGGGGAATGAGGCATATAATTGTTACTGGTATTTAGCATATCAAATACGACACGGGTAGTTTGCCAGGCTCTGCCGTGTTAGTATAGTAAGGTAATGAATAAATCGGGCTCTACTGCTTGTTCTCCACTCTCTACTGACTAGTACTGTTAATGGGTAATTGAACCACTATAACAATGACGCAATTCTGGTATTATAATATGGATGCAATTACAGACAATACATGAGCAAATTAATGTGGCTGTGTGCCAATACATATTTTCTGATGGACACTAAAATTTGAACTTATTCTAAATTTAATGTCACAAGATCCCTATTTTTTCTTAGATATTTTTTAACTATTTACAGATATGTAGGAGGATAAAACATTCTTCTGATGCAGAAAATTTACTTTGACTCATTGGTCATAGTTTACTGATCCCTGAATTGGAGCTATCTTGAGGGGCTGGTTTAAGGAAAATGTTGCTTTATGTAAAGCTAAAGCAAAAGCAACTGAAAAAGAATCATAGAAAGATGTGAGAACCTTAATGTATGTTATTCTAAACAAATTCTCCTCTTGACTCTTTTTTTCTTTTTCTTTTTTTTTTTTGAGCTACACCTGGCAATGCTCAAGGCTTACTCCTGGCTCTGCATTCAGGGATCGTTTCTGGCTGGGCTCAGGACACCATATCTGGTACCATGGACTGAACCTGGGCTAGCCGTGTGCATGGCAAGTGCCCTTCTCAATGCACTATGTCTCCTTCCTCCTCAAGTCACAAACATACCTGACCATTGAAAGCTTTAACTCTGTGTCTGAGCAAGCCAGTGCCATAGATGAGTCAATAGACAATGCAAGATGGTGGAAAAAAATACAACAGAAGAGGTATGTACAGGTGCTTTGAGGGGCTTCATGAAGTCAGTGACTCAAGACTAAGGAACAATTTGGAGAAAGGAGCTGGAGGAAAGTATAGAAGGTTAGAATATTTATGTGGAATATAAGATAGAAACCAGAGAGGAGAAGTCAAGAACAAGATAAATACCATCTGGTTATCATGTGATGCTTGAAGTTATTTGGGGGGAAGGGGCATACTTAGCTCTGCTCAGAGATTACTCCTGGATTTTTGCTCAATACGCCTGGTGAAACTTGGGAGACCATATGTGGCACCAGGGATCATGCTTTGCTTAGCAGCAAATAAGGAATGTACCTTAATCCCTGTACTATCCTCCAGTTCAATGTTGAGAGTTTCAATATTTCTAGGAATGTGTGGCTTGATTGCCTTAGCAACAGTAATGAAAAAAATATTCTGAAATCTTCTCATTAATTAACATGTAAGTGACATTGGCTCAAGAAATCTCTGCAATCATATTCACCAACCTAGCTCCTGTATCCCAATCCACAGCATACTTCCAGTAAATACAAGTTGAATGAGTAAACGAATGACCTCATAGCAGTTAAGTGAGCTTCAGGCTTGGCCAACTTAGTGGCTCATTAGTATCAACAATTCAGGCCCTGTCTCACTTTTTATTAACTTGGCTTTATCTTCAGGCTACTTTTCCATGGCAACAATTTGGGAGCTACATATTCCTGGACGTCAATCTAAGAGTGAAGAAACCTTTTTTAGAAGCCCTGGAAAACTTCTAATTCCTGGGTTTTATTGTTCAAAAAAGCATCACATAATAAAGCTTAGGCACTTGCAGGGATACTGAAACCTCTGTGATAGATTTATTCTTTTGTTTTGCCAGTGGAGTGATTTTATCCCCTGTGCTCCATTAACAGGCAATATCTTGAGACATATTTGATTGCCATGGAAAGAAGATTGCCAATGGCATCTAGTTGGTAGAGGCCAGGGATGATGCTTACCTGCCCTAAATGCATAGGTAAGCCTATCCCAAAACAAAGTATTCAATTCCAAATCTCAGTCATGCTGAGATTAAGAAATCCTGACTTAGGCCAGTCAGAGTCTCTGCTTAGAACTGAAGCAGAGATGACTTTCTTTAAGCACATGGCCAAGGAAAAACATATTTCTGTATGAAATCAGGAGGAAATAAAAGAAGGTGCAGGGTAGTAGAGAAATGGATGCTGGGTAGGCAATCAACTACATCCACTGCACAGAGGCTGAATGGATTTTCCAATTTAGCAGAGAATTCAAGGAGCCTTCGGAAAGATTCTAGTTCAGAAATGCAGAACCCACAGTTCTTGCTTTCTGTAAACAAAGAGCTCCTGAGCTGCTTGAACAAAATACAAATTATGACCTGCTGACCAGCCATTTCTCCAATAAATGCACCTGTGGCCATAGTAAGAGGAATTAATGCTCATCGATCACTGGCTGTGGAGTGCAAGTTCCAGGAGCACCTTCATTGTGCAGAAGCCACACCAGGGCCTTACACCTATCCCTCCTGAGCTCCTGACAACCACTCAGGAAGGCACATGTCACTGTGCATGTTTTCCAGGTGAGGAAGATGATCCCTAGGTGATCCCCATGGATCAGAGAATGAGGTTTTCCCATATTATTCTTCAGAATAAATCAGAAGAATAAGATGGGCTGGACATGTAATGCGATTTGGAGACGACCGCTGTACTAGAGCCATTACCGACTGGATCCCATGGAATGTCAAAAGATCACGTGGCCGCCCACCTATGAGATGGCCAGACTTCTTCGTCAAGACCCTGAGCGAACGGTTTGAGGTTCTTTGTATTCCTGAAACAACCAGATGCCATTGGGCTACACTGGCACATGTAGGGTCAAATGGAACTATTACTGGCGCCCACTCAAGCAAATCGAAGAATAACAGATGTCAAGTGATCAAGTGATTCTTCAGAAACTTCTTTTCAGTCTAGAACAGGGCAAAAGGCACAGTTTCTAGAAGGCACATCTTTCCATGCTTGATGCTACATGCTGACTTGGGGCTCCATGTTTTAGAACAGAGTTCTTCAGCTGCCAGTCCACGGACAGCTGTCTGCTGGTGTAAAAGGTTGAAAGCCACTGTTCTATGGCCGTGGTTATATCTGACAGTCTATGCACCAAGATCTGCAGGACAGGTTTCTGTCTGCAAGTATAAAAGGTTGAAGAATACTACTTTAGAAGCTCTAGGATCTTCCAAGAGGATAGAGGCTCTGGAGAAAGTCATTTGACAAATATCCATCTAGGTCTAAAAGAAACTCTCCATTTAAAACTCTGAATGAAATGTTTTCTTTTGTGCAGAAAGAGTCAAGGAGGAGATTGGAGTCCTCCCAAGCAGAGTTCAGAAGACTGGAGACCTCCTCCCCATAATTCTCAGTCAAAAAGGTCAGAGATTCAATGCCAAGGCCCAAGAATGTGCTGTTGTTCAGACTCTGTGGTCCCAGGGATTACCTAGACCACCACGGCATGCTCAGAGACCACCAGGGCTCTACCAGGCAATGCTCAGTTGATCATATGGTGCCCAGAACCGAACTAGGATCTGCTTCAAGCAAGGCAGGTACCTTAACTTCTATATTTCCTCTCATGCCAGAATTAACTTATTTTTTTTATTTTTTTTATTTTATTTATTTATTTATTTTTTGCTTTTTGGGTCACATCCGGCGATGCTCAGGGGTTTCTCCTGGCTCTGCACTCAGGAATTACTCCTGGCGGTGCTCGGGGGACCATATGGGATGCCGGGGGATCGAACCCGGCCGGCACAGGCCGGCTGCGTGTAAGGCAAATGCCCTACCGCTGGGCTATCGCTCCGGCCCCTGAATTAACTTATTTCTTTAGAGACTTTTCCTTCTGCTCTTCATCAGTTCATGCTCAGCTTTTACTCCACTTAGCTTTTGTCTGAAGAGAAGAAAATCAGGAGTGATAAGAGGCAAGAAATTTCTGAAGTTTTCCTGAAGATGGTATTTGGTCACTGCAGAATGATCAGTCTGTTTGCTGTCGAAAATAGTCCTTGACAAGCCCCTTCTCATTGCCTGGAATTAGGATGCAGTCTGGGTCTCCGCACGTAACCTGGGGAAAGCAGGGACTCAGCCTCAGCTGTCCAAACAGAGGGGAATTAAATGCCTTTGTCCTTGTTGAGACCACTGAGTGCCGTGGTGATTTTCAATTCTCACCCAGAGACTCTTTCCCTCCCCTTCCCCTTCCTTCCAACACTTCTGTTTGTTTGGGGGAGGGAGAGCTGAGGAGGCCTGAGATAGGTAGGCTGCCAGACTGGGTGGGCGCAGATTTGAAAACAACCAGCAAGGAAAAGGGACTTAACTATTCTATATGTTGGATCCCATCAAGACCTGAGGTTGCCTTCTCAGAGTAAGGGCCACAGTGTGCTGGCAGTGCTTCAGCACACCCTAACAACAAATTGGACCTAGTGCAAGACCACGAGCTTTGGTTTTTTAAAATATTTTATTATACCATCATTAAATATACAATTACAAGATGTTCATGTTTGAGTTTTGGTTCTACAGTGTTCCAGCACCCATCCCTCCACCCCCTGCCCCTTTCTCATCACCAATGTTCCCACTTCCCTCCTCCGTCCCCAGCCTGCCTCCATGGCAGGTCCTTTATCTCCTTTCTCTCTTTCTTTTTTCTCACTCCTCTCTCTCTCCCTTTCTTACACATTGTGGATTGTGTAAGAATATATTCTAGAACATGATTGGTTCCACTAGTTTGATGTACCATGTGGCTGCAAGCAGCCACGTTACTCAGGGAGAGCCAGAGCCAGATGGCAGCTCACCCCACTGCATCTGAGTCTCTGCATGATGGCGCATCACCCTGAAGCAGCTTGTTGGCATGGCCACCAGGCCTCCAGGATGGGTCAGAGAGAGGAATGGGGACCCCAGCTCCATCTCCATGAACACTTGCTCTAGACCAGCCAGCATATATGCTGAGCTCTTCTTGAAGATCTGTATTGTTGTAAAGAGGAGCAACTGAACAATTATCATCCATCTAAGATCATTGTTCTAAATGTCAGTTTTTTGCTTTGATCTCAGTGGTGTTCTGCATTAGACTCTGATACAAAAATGTTTTTGTGTTTTGAAGCCATCTTAGGAGTTCTGTTAAACCAGGAAGACACCAGATTCAAGAGCACAGCCATAAGCCCTAGAACTGAGAAAGAAGCAAAGGGAGCCTTTACTAGACACATGATTGCAAGAATCTGGATTTCATTAAAGGGTTCAACTTTTATATTGACCTCGCCTACAACTAGCTACCAATATCCCCATTTGGAAGGATACAGTAAGGACATCTCTGAGTGCATATATACTTTGAAACCACAAAGGCAGCACATGGCAGAGGTGGATCTGGATCTGAGGTTGCCATAGAAAGTCAAGCATCTCTACCACCTCCTGCAACAGGTGCTGGTGGAACTAGTGTCTCTCCTGCTGCATACCTCCAGTTCTCCAACTCTTTGCTCTTCTTTGGACTGGGGATACAATATAAGAGATAGGAAAGTTTCAGTTCTGGTGACCTGTGGGAGTGCCCTCAGTCTCACCATTATGAGTTGTGCTTTGTATATGTGTTTGGTTTGGTTTCATGGGGGAGTTTTACATTTTGGGTTTTGGACCAAATCTAGGGGTACTCAGGGCTTACTCTAGCTTTATGCCCAGGGATCACTCCTAGAAGTGCTCAGGGGACAGTAAGTAGTAGTGGCAGGGATCAACCTGGAGTCTGCATGTAAAAGACAAAGCCGATTAACCCCTGTACTACCTTTCTGGTGCTTGAAGTATGCTACTAATCAGGAGAAAGAATTAACTCGGTGCCCCTCATCACTAAGAACAGGGGCGGCTACACCCTTGACAGCACCACTCTGTCTCCAGGCCCTTCCCCCACTGACTGCCCACAAAGAGCCAGACCCTCACCCCCCCACCCCTACCCCACCCCCTCACCCTGTCTCTTTGTTCAAAAAGCAGGAACAACATTTTCATTCAACAAGTCTTTCTTTTGAGAAAATGTCCTGATGGATTTACTACTTTGGTTTCTTTATAGGGTAGTGGAAGAGCTGGATTGGGAGAGAACAGGGAGCAGTGTTGGGGGGACAGGAAAAAGATTAGCATCTGTGCTCCCTGACCCCCACATTGTTCCCTGCTGCAGCCCCCATCTGAGCTAACAGTGCTGAGATTTGAAAGGAAGTAACCCCGGACCTGGAGGGCATCAAGAGTAGACTGTTCAATCTGGGGAAGCTATTGGGAAAGGCTGTGACCACAGATTCATTTGCTCAGGACCTCCAGCTGAAAGGGCGAAGGAGCCCTTAGGACTTTGTGATTGGCAGAGCGCTGAGGCTGCTCCTTCCGGATGCCCCACTCGTAATAGAGAGAGCACGTTCAAGAGTAGCTAGTATCCTCCAGGCAGGGGTAATGAACAGAAGGTCAGCAAAAGGCTATAAAAGAATTTGAGTCATGGTGAGAAAGTCAGGATGCTCAACCTGGGAATCTAGGTCAGTTAATAAAAATCCGTGGCTTTCCTTATGCTGGCTGTGCTCATCAAGGAAGGGGCCACTTTTTACATACATAGCACCCGTGGAGCTGACTCCACCTGGGTTCCCTCTGCAGGCGAAGGATCCTGAGTGCAACTTTGAAACAGAGCTGGTCCCTCTCAACCAGTCAACCATCGTCTCTCCAAAGAAGCTGACATTGAGGACATATTATTATTATGTAGTACAGTGAAACCCCTTCTGAAATGAGTTCTTATGAGAAAACAGCCATAATCTCATCACTGCACTGTGACACATTCCCAGGCAGATAGCTGATGCACTGAGTGATTTTAGGTGGAATTATCTTTGATGCAGGTGAGGCAGAGCGGAGGCGGGTCTGTGTTCATTCACGATTCCCAGGTTCTTCAATAAAGATGCTCAGACTCAGAGTTAGAAAGTAGAAAAGTTTATTGGAAAGTAGAAGAGAAAGGAAAGGCGTTCCCAAGTGGGGAGAAACTTAGTATAAGACTAAGTTAAAAGTAAGTTTAGTGTTAGCCTATTTAAAGACCCTTTGCATTGTTTTCAATTAAGTATCACAGAGAATGCAGGGGATCTTTAGGGCGGTCTGGCCAGTTTGAGTCTTTCTCACCATCTGCCTCAGGGATTGCTCATTATCTTAGTCTGTTATTCCTAGTTCTGTGACAGGATAAATAGTATGGTCCTGGGGACTCCAGGAATGCTCAAGATAGGGCCTTAGGATGAGGTGTTGTAGGTGGAGGGGGAGAAATGGAACTGCTGGCAAGGAGAAACCTGGAGCTCCTCTCTGGTTGGCAAGGGGAAACTGAGGTGTCCTCTTTCATCCTTTTGTGACTAGTGTATGTTATGCAAATTCCTGTCCAATCACTCATTAATTATATGTTACAGGAATTGGGGTTTCTTCTCCTGTAGATTTTGTTTTCTACTTTAAAGCGTCTGACTTTAGGGTTGGAGTGATAATACTGTGGGTTAGGTGCTTGCATAGCACACAGCTTACTCTGGTTCCATCCTTGGTACCCTGAGACTTACAGACCCAGAGTGATTTCTGATTACAGAGTCAGGAGTAAACCCTGACCACAGCTAGATGTGGCCCTTGTACCAAAATATATGGTCTTGGTCAATACTGTTTTGCTTTAATTTGTATTTTTCCAGATTCATGTTCTTTCCAGTAACTCTACAGTGTGATTATGAAGATGGGGTGCTGTGTGCTGTCTTTAAGACACCAATAGATAACAATAATATAAGTTCTAAAATACAACATTCATGGTAATATTACATATTCAAGTTATTACAAAATATATGTAATATGTTTATAGATCATATCTATGATTTGTGGTACATTTATCAATTGTACTTAACTAATGGTATATGCATATTTTTTATTTAATCATAGTGAGATACACAGTTACAAAGTTGTCCATGATTGGGCTTCAGTCATCTAATATTTACTGGTGAAGAGGTGATGGAACTAATGGTATATTTAAAATTACTAAAATTATTAATTAGTATTTTCAATAATGCCATAGTCATTAGTAATAAACCCTAGGATGATGAATAAAGTGAAGTGTCAGAAATTGGACATGCCTGAAATATAAACTAGCTCAGTTATAAGCTGTTTGTATTTTATGCTACTTATTAAAATTATTCCCAAGCAATATATTAGTCATTATATACCAACAATATTATATACCACTTTTGTTATATGATACCTATGCCATATACTGTTACATATTCCTTATGCCATATTCTACCAATGTCATTTACTACCAATGCTATATTCTACTTATGTTATATACCACCTATGTTATAGACTACTATACACTACCCTTTTTATACACTACTATACACTACCCATTTTATACATTTTATACACTGCCTATATTCTATGCTATCCACATCATTTGCTACCTATATTACATACTACCTATGTTGGATATTATATATTAATAAACATTTACTTATACAACCTTATTTGTTACCCAGCATAACAATAAATGTTATGAATAACAATAAATATTGACAAAATGAATGTAAAATGGAGGAACACGCAACTAGAACTGAGAAAGTAGATAAAGGGATATGCATGTTAACCCCTCAGTGTATGCATTGCAAACCACAATGTGCAAAAGGAGAGAGAGAAAGAGAGAAGAAAAGTGCCTTCCATAGAGTCAGTAAGGGGGAAGGGAGGGAAACTGGGGACATTGGTGTTGGGAAATGTGCACTGGTGGAGGGATGGGTGCTGGAACACTATATGACTGAAACCCAATCATGAACAGCTTTGTAATGGTCTATCTCGAGGTGATATAATAAATTGTTTTTAAAAAATGGAGGAGTGTAGGCAAAAGTCCTTATCACAGTGGCTAGTAAATAAGAGCTGAAGTAGGCATAATGTAACAACTAACATTCACTGAGTGTTACTAACCTTAGAGGCCAGTATAGGTGACTTTCCCACCATCCACCTCCAGCTCCAAAGAACAAATCCACTGCAAGTACAGAAGAACTAGATGCAGAAACAAAAGAATGGCCTGCAAGGAAGAGCACATTCATTTTTGTTTTAATCTTATTAATCACTGCTTGCATTTCAGACCTGGCTTTAAGTAGCTTTATCCACAAAATGGGATTCCTCTCAGCAGCACTTGCTGTGCACCAGTTTCGTGCCCATACTGAGGCACACAGGGACTCCAGGGACCCCGTCCTTGCTGTTGTGGGGCTCTCATGTATCTGCCCATGCTAGGATTGGTTTAAGTTCACAATGGTGCTAGTCTTTCTCTCATTGATAATTATATTTTATGGGGAGGTTTTTATTTTTAAAAAATCCACAAGAGGGTCCGGAATGAGAGCCCAGCAGGGAGGGCATTTGCCTTGCACACGGCCGACCTGGATTCAATCCTCGGGATCCCATATGGTCCCCGAGCACCACCAGGAGTAATACCTGAGTACAGAGTCAGGAGTAACCCCCGAGCATCACCGGATGGACCAAAAAAAAAGCAAAAAAAAAAAAAAGAAAAAATCCACTAGAGAACCATGTCATCATTTTTGCTGTTGGTGGTTGTTTTGGGACCAGAGCTGGTCATGTCAGAGGTTATTCCTGGCTCTGCCCTCAGGGATCATTACTGGCAGGTTCGGGGACCATAAGGGGTGCCAGGGATCAAATGCAGGTCAGTCGCAATCAAGGAGAGCACCCTGCCTGCCACATAGTACCTGGAGATAGCCTCTGCAAGCCCTAGAACCATGAATTAGCATGATTAATTCACATACGGACATAGCATAGTATGTGAATTACCTTTATAGCAATGAGCCTAAAAGTAATTAATATAAGTTCTTGGATAATAATGAACTTTTGGAAACTTCAAGCATTTCCTTTCAGTCATTCTATTTAGTGTTTAGTGTGGAAGTAGCTTGATTAATCTTTACATGAGTTTTACTCTCCTATCAACTCTTCAACTCAAAAATTCAATTCTACCAGCCCTATGACCTTGGGTAGATCACTTAACCTTTCTGAATTTTAGTTTCCTTATATGTTAAAATAACAACAAAAATCCTTCTAATCAGGTTTGATGCAGGCAATAGATAAAATATAATTGGAGCAATAAAGTTATGCACACACCTAACATTCTATTCAGTTAAATATAGATATAGATTAGATAGATAGATGATAGATAGATGATAGATAGATAGACAGACTAGATAGACAGAAAGACAGACAGACAGACAGACAGACAGACAGACAGACAGACAGACAGACAGACAGACAGATAGATAGATAGATAGATAGATAGATAGATAGATAGATAGATAGATAGATAGATAGATAGATAGATAGATTGATTGATAGATCGATAGATGACAGAGAGAGAGAGTCTGTTTAAAGTTTGTGCCAAAATCTTGATTTGGTGCTCAAAAGGAATACCAAGAAAACAAAGAAATATTCACACCACAGAATCAACGACACTGAAAACTAGATTCAAACTTCAACATGTGACTATCAAGGTGGCGGCCTGGGGATGTGAGGGTCTGTGGGGGTGAGAGGGAAGTTGACACTGTGGTGGGACTGGTGTTGGAGCATAGCATGTCTAAAAACTCAACTATGAATAACTTTGTAAATCATAGTGCTTTAATAAACATTTTTTGAAAGAAGAATCAAATCTGATCCCCTTCTACCCCATTACCACTCAACAAATCCACAAACTGCAGGATAGAGACAGATGTAAACAAGTCGTTATGATACACACAGAACTCTAAGTTCTTTTGAGGCAGTGGGAGAGAAGGAATAAATATTTATTAAGCACCGACTGTGTGAAGGTAAGGGATCCTCCAGAGAGTCACTGGTGTGTATTTGGAGGTGTGCATCCATAAACTCATACTCATTTGGACTTTGCTTTTCCCACAGCCAGGTTCCCTGGAGAACTTGACTTTCCTATAACAAGTAGCAGGAAGCCAATCTTATTCTTTCCTCCATGAGCAGTCTCTCCCCAAGAACAGCAGGGAATGCTGATGACCACTTAACACATTCTACAGACATCAGCCAAATGTGGGACTGGATAAATATGCAAAGAAGGGCTCCCTGTAGACCATCCCTCTAAATGCTTTCCCAGCCCTGCTGACTCCTGCTGCCCAGTAACGCGTTGCTGTGGGAGACAAGTACACTTAGTGTGACAAGTCACACTGCACCCTGAGCCTCCAAGTCCAGTGTAGGCAGAGCCCAGTGCAAGATGCAACTCCCTTCAGTTACGGAGGATGGAGCACATTCGTGTTTAAATGAATCTCTCATTTCTCTGAACCCTCCCCTCACATACCCATGTCGCCTTTTCCCTCCCTGCCTGCGTGATACCTCCAAGGATGCCTAGGTTGATTCCTTTGCTGCTTGCCCTCATTTCTTCAATGTCAGGTTCCAATCCCACCTGAAGATGATCCTGAATGGGCCACTTTCTTGATGAGACGATGGACACTTAGAGAATATAAATTGCTACCCTGTGTTAGGCTCCCCTTCCTTGCTAGTGATGGAAGAGATAAACAGATGTCAGTTTAAAGACTTCAGCTGCTAAAAGCCTGGGGGTGGGCGGGAGGGGTGGGGGTACATTGGTGGTGGAAATGGGGCACTGGTGGAGGGATGGGTGCTGGAATACTGTATTACCAAGAACCAATTATGAACACCTTTGTAATTGTATGTCTCACGGTGGTATAATAAAAATTGAATAAAAAATAAATTAAAAAAAATAAACAGCGCAAAAAAATAAATAAAGACTTCAGCTGCTAAAGCCAATGGACAGAAGATGGGATAAAGGACGCAAAGAGGCTCAGCATCTCAGTGGCTCAGTCTGACATTGTTTCTATCCATGAAAGACAAATGGCAACCTTTGGCAGTCTTTCAAAGTAACATGCACTTATGATGTTTTGCTTAAGGAGTTTATACAGATAATATACACTCTATAAGATCTATAAATTATTATTTACCTAGCATCAACTTCATGTCAAATATCTGATTTATGTTTTCTTTTCATGTCATACTTAGAGCACATTATAAACTAGGTACTTGGATTAATATCCTCTTTAGGGATTAGACATTTGAGACTTCTATTTTATTATTATTATAACACTGTGAGATAGACATTTACAAAGCTATTCATGATTGGATTTGAGTCATACAATGTTGCAGTACGCATCCCTCCACCAGTGTAAATTTCCCACCACCAATATCCCCAGATTCCCTCCTCCCTCCCCCAGTCTGGCTCTATAGCAGGCACTTTTCTTCTTCTTGTTGTTTTTCTTCCGCGGCAGTTTCCACATTCGCTGACAAAGGTATGCTGAACCAGAGACTCTCAGACATGGGACAGAGCTGCTACTTGCTCTCCCTGTGCCCAGCTGCTCATGAGGCGCCCAGGAGGCATGGTAGGTTCTAGCCCTGGACTACCACCCCAGCAGAGCCTCACAACAAGCCAGACGACCCCCCCTGACTCCATGGGGGCCGCCGTTTCCACAACCAGACTTCTTTCTCGTCACACCTCCACCCAACAGACCAGTCTATCACAACCCGAATCATTGACACCCATCCTGCAGCAGTTTTTTTTTAAATCTGACCCAGGTATGCTGAACCAGAGACTCTCAGACATGGGGCAGAGCTGCTACTTGCTCTCCCTGTGGCCAGCTGCTCATGAGGCGCCCGGGAGGGATGGCAGGTTCTAGCCCTGGCCTGCCACCCCAGCAGAGCCTCACAACAAGCCAGACGACCCCCCCTACTCCATGGGGGCCGCCATTTTCCATATCCAGACTTCCCTCTCTTCACTACTCCACCCAGCAGACCAGACTATCACAGCCCATGTAGCTCGGCTGCTAGCGGCCACACGGTTCATCAATAAACACTTTATTTAGAGGTGACTACAAGAGTATGCCACCCGCACGGCAAGCCTAGCAAGCTGTTTTTGTCATATTTGATATGCCAAATAGCAGTAACATTTATATTAGGTCATTCCCATGACCTAATATAATGGTTTGAGGCTCTTTATGTTCCTGGAGCAAGCGGATGCCTTTAGGTTCTACTAGCATGAGACAGGACATATGGAGATATTACTGGTGCCCGCTCTAGCAAATAGATGATGAACGGGAATCTAGTGATCTAGTGATCTTTTCTTGATCTTGCTCTTGTTCTGTTCTTCTTCTTCTCCCACTCCTCCTCCTCCCACTCCTCCTTCCTCCCACTCCTCCTTCTCCTCCTCCTCAACATATTAACATATAGTTTAATTTTTTCTAAGATTTGCATTTGACCCAAAAAAGTGAAGGAAACTAGACCTAACACTTTAATTCCTAGATATGTCTCCAAGAGAAATAGAAGCCTGTGTCTCCACAAAAAAAAAAAAAACTTATACATTAACTCTCATAGCAGCATTATTCAAATAGCTCAAAAGCCCACTATTGGATAATGGATGAATAGATACACAAATATGCTCTATCTATACAATGGAAAGTTATTCACCCATATAAAATGCTGATACATGCATGAAAGAACCTTAAAAACATTCTGCTAAGTAAAATAACTATTCTCAAGAGACTACATATTACAAAAAGCAATTATATGCAATGCCTGTAATATTCAAGTTTTTAAATACAGAAAGAAGATTGTTACCTAAGCCGAGATGGATAAGGGTGTTGATAGGGGTGATAACTAAAAGAGTATGTAGTTTCTTCTGAGGCTAATGAAAATGTCCTCAACTTGATTATGACATTGCTCAATTTTATGAATATACTAAAAGTCATTAAATTATGTAATGAAGGTAAACTGTATGGTGTGTGAATTGTATCTCAACAAATCAACTGTCACAAAAAGTCAATAGAATAATATCTCCAAATCAGAAGGTCAACTCCAGAACAAGAGTTGGACAATCTTAGCAGATTCTTCTTTCTGCTCCTACACTGGTTCAGCAGCACTCGCCTGAAGCACTCAAACTCAGTCTGAACCCCAAACCAAAGCACAACTCACATCCTTGACATGGCTGACCAAGAAGGGATAAAAAGAACAGCTTAACTATCTTGGTTTGAGGTTAAATAGAGGAAAATTCATTAAACTTCATTTACTACCATTCTATTCCAGTTCATCTGCCTCTTGAATATGTTTTCTTTTATTTATTTTGTAATTTTTGCCTCCTGATTAGCTCTTGGGGATATAATGAAGGCTAGTAGGCAGGTCAGTTCAGTACAGAAAGATGTAACATGAAGCCTCTCTTTCTCAAAATTAAATGCAAGTTCCAAAGGTAGAAATCAAGGCTACAGAATCTAAATACCAAATCTATTAATCATTGCAAGGCACTTCCTTCCTCATAATTTTGACTCAGAAAAATATAAAAAAATCCCAAAATTCTCATTATTCTTTGCATGTTTTGTGTCAATGATACATTTTAAAACTTAAGCAAATTGATAATGAAAATTATCAATTTAAGCAAATTGATAATGAAAATTATCAATTTAAGCAAATTGATAATGCCTCAGTTGTAGATTACCACTAGAATTCCAAAACTTATTAGAATATAAAAGCAAAAACAGGAGAAATGATGCTTGGAATTCATGAGTAGCTGTAAAGGTGTGCAATTATGACTGAAATAGGTTTGTCACTTAGAAATATAAGTTTGTCACTTAGAAATCTTATTCTCTGCTCTACTTTTCACCAACGATGCTATATATAGACATATGCACAAGGGAAATTCCTTAGACAGAAGGCAAAAAAATAAAAATTACAATTTCCCTTTTACTAGTTAGCTATTCATACTACTATACTAATTCAAATACATATTTATTTGGCTGTTGCATTAAGAAGACAGATGATCTGTTGATTTACTATGATTAGTGCTGACCATCATTTAAGTACTTTCAGCTCATGCTATATCTCATTTAATCCCAGCATCTACCCTAGGAGATGGTGCTATTTTTAAATTATCAGCATTATTATTGTATTTTGTTTATAAAGGAATTAAGGCACAGAGAAATTAAGTAGTTTGCCCAGAGTTTCAGGCCTATTGATGTAATAGAAGTGAGATTTGGAGGCGGAGCGATAGCCCAGCAGGTAGGGCGCTTGCCTTGCACGTGGCTGGCCTGTCAAGGCCTGGGCTTGATCCCCAGCATCCTATATGGTCCCCAGGAGTAATTACACCGCCAGGAGTAATTCCTGAGTGCAGAGCCAGGAGAAACCCCTGAGCATTGCCGGGTGTGACCCAAAAGAAAAAAAAAAAAGCAGTGAGATTTAACCCCATTTTACTTCAGTGTCATGTTACTAATTTTCGTGCATTGAGAAATTTCAGAGATACCCTTAGCCAGTCATATGAGGTGACATGTCTCAGGGACTTTGCATATTCTGTTCTCTTGCCTGGCATGCCCTGCCTTCCTCCTCCACATTATCTAGATTATACCTACTCAACCATCAGATGCCAGCTTAAAACAGCACTTCCAAGACAAGTTTGACTTGTCTTGACTTCCCTCTTCACTCCTTTGCTATATATTTTTCTGCCTGCACTTTGCCTTTATAGCACTTCCAAATCTTATAGTCAACTGTGGAATTAGTTAGGTTTGCATGTCCCATGAGGGAGTGCAAGTTCCATGAAGGCAGAAGTGGTAGCCATCCCTGTTTCTCCATAGCTTAGTCATTGTCTGTTCAGTAAATGAATAAAAGAATGAATAAAACATCAGTGTACAGGTGTAATGCTTACATTTTAGCAAAGCCATGATTTCCACAGATCTATGAGGAGGAAAATAAAGATTTATAAGGAGAAGGCACTCATCAGAGAAGGGACTTATCGAGGCCATAACGCTTGAACTGACTTTTGAACCAACATTTTACATGGATTAATGCATAAAGTAAAGCATGAGATCAGGTGAGTACAGCCTGCAGAAAAAATTTCCATGGAGTATTATACTTCTTTAAAAATAAAGCAAGAAAAGAGCAGAACATCACTTTTATCTAAAATCATTTAATTATACATTATTTTCTGGGGGTTAAAAAGCAAATGGAATAGTTTAATTTGAAGACAATTGTCTTTATGTATTGGTAAAAATGATAAGAACTAAGGTAAGTTGTGTTTTTGATTATAAATCAGTCCTCATTGAGAAGGAAAAGAAAACAGCCATGAAATTTCTAAAAATTATTGGAGAAGGTGTCCCCTTTATTCCTCCTCTGTGTGTTGTTTTCTGGTGGCTAGTGACGAAGCTGCAGAATTTCTCAGTCAAGCCATGAAGTCTCTTAAAAAACAGTCCATCACTTTTATAGCTCAAAATCAATAGTAGAAATCACACAAAGATCAATAGATATGACTCCATAGAAATTAAAAACTACTCTGTCAAAATCCATATCACCTAAATGAAAGACAAACAATAAAATTCAGTTCAGTTCAACATTCCTAGTGTGCCTTCCTGGGAGGCTAACATATGGGTTATTTAACTTTAGAGCAAAGTTAATGTCTCTTTCTCAGAGACCCACTGTGACTCGGACATACGAACTGACTGCTTCAAGGTACCATGTTTTAAGTGTTGGGGATGCCGCCGGGGTTCCCCGACAGTGTCGGGACAGAAGTTCTCTTCTACCTCCGAGGATGCCTGGGGAACGGATAAAAACTCACGAGTCCAGCACAATTCCAAAAAGGCTTACACAGCACTCCAATATAATGAACGAACTCTAGCTCTGGTCATAACTTAGACAATACAAAAGAGCCTGAATCTCCCACCAAAGAGGAAGGATCTCACCCAAGAGGAGTCCTACCCAAAGACTAAAAAGGAGCAAAAGGCCAAAGAGCAAAAGCCGAGGGGGCCTCAAGTCAGTCCCCTTAAATACACCAAAGTAATCCAACAGGGAGGGTCATGTCAACAAAGAACTCTAAACAGAGTGTAGAAGGTTGGTGCCACATCCTATTACAGGTACAAACAAAGGTTAAACCAAGGACTAATCCCTCTACCGAGATTATCTCTTATGTAAAACACTGGAGAGAGAGGGCTGATATAAAGTAATACATCTTAATTTCATGAGCTTCATGTAATCTAGATGGTACCCACAAGGTCCTTCTTATTTATTATCTGCACCAGGAACAAGATTCTGAGTATCTTATTCTCTGTATACTGAAGGTCACATTCGTCTGCTTGAGAGCAACTAGTATGATCTTTCCTATAATTTTCCTATAGTCTCAACGTAGCCAGGGTGGTAGTCTCCTGATAAATTCCAACTGTCCCACGATGGGTGCAGTGGGTATAAAGAAGAGCTGTGCCCAATCTAGAAAACACAGAAGTCTTAGTAGATGTATAAGTCAGAAGTTATTCAGAGTCAAGGTGACTTCTGTAACTGCCACACCCTCTATCAGTGTTTACATAGAAGAGAGGTCTCATTTGAATGAACCTTGGCTTAAGTAGATTAAGCTGTGAGTGGGCAAAGCAGCAAAGCTCCCAGATTAGCTAAATCTGTCATCCAACAGTAAGAACATAGGGAACCTGGAGGAAGACAAAGGAAAGATGTCTAATCTCACCTGGGGTTCAGAGATTTCCTCAAGAGAGCAATCTTGTCCTAACAAAGGTTGAAGTGGCATCATCCAAGGCAACAAAGAGGAGAGGGGAAGGGAATGTAAAACAATGAGAAAAAATTAAGGAAGACCAAATGATGTAAACCAAGTTGGTATGAATGTACATGATGAAAGTGGTTACACATTCTCAAGAGTTCTGGAATAAGGTACATTAAGAGTGACGTAGACAAGATAGGACTTTTAAAAAGGAACCTGTTATGTTCTAAGCATTTTTACTTTATTCTGTAGCTAACAAGGAATCATTGAAGTAACAAGAGCCTGGGAAGGAAAATTTTTGTTGTTTTTTAATAAAAATTGTGATGCTCAGTAGGATGCTGGATATGGAATCCAGGGTCACTACATTAAGGCCTATGTTTTTCCACTTGACCTAACTCCATGGTTCATAGCCAGTGATTTTAAGGCAAATAGTACAAAGCAAGAAGCTAGTTAAAACTGTGTAGAATTTATAGCAAAGTGAGGACAGCGTTTTGATGAACATTTGTGATTTTAATGAGTTTGGATAAAGTTTGATTATTCTTAACTGTCCAGTTCAGGAAAATAATCCTGAACAGAATTGGCAGAACATTAGATGAAGGACGACCATGTGAGGAAGCTGGCTTCCGAAAAGGATTCAGCACAATCAACCACATCCACATGGTAATCAAGTTCATTGAGGTTTGTAGGGAGTTCAAGATGTCGCTCTGTCTCACGTTCATTGATTTAAAGAAAGCATTTGACTTGTTGAGACCAAAGCGGTCATCAAAGCCCTAGCCAAACAGGGTGTTCAAATGCAATACATCAAGATCCTTTGTGAGCTCTATTACGGATTCACCACCAGGAACTCACCATTTTACAAGGAAGTGATCATTGATGTCAAAAAGAGGGGTTCGTCAGGGAGATACCATTTCTCCGAAATTCTTCAGCGCCACCCTCGAGAACATCATGTGACAATTAGAACGGGAAGGAATGGGAGTGAAGATAGATGGTTGGCAACCACACCACTTCCGCTTCAGCTGATGGTATCGTTCTAATAACACCAAACATTAGCCAAGCGGCACAAATGCTGGCTGACTTCGACCGAGAATGTGGAAAGATAGGTCTACAGCTGAATCTCAACAAAACTATGTTCATGAAAAGAAGAGTGGCCTCATTCACTCTCAATGGAACAAACATCTCTGAATGCAGCAGTTATGTGTACCTAGGTTGAGAAGTCAACATGATAAACGACCTAAAACCTGAGCTGCACAGGAGGAAGAGAGGGGCATGGAATGCCTTCAAGAGCATCAAAGAAACAGCTAAATGGACAAAGAACCTCCAGCTTTGGGCACATCTCTTCGACTCCACTGTTCTCCCTGCATTAACATAAGCCTCAGAGACCTGGGCCCTACAAAAGCAGGATGAGAACGCTATTCTGGTCTCCCAAAGAGGAATCGAAGAGCTATGCTTAGAATATCACACCTCACTTAAGTGAGAGAAGGAATCCAGAGTTCCAAACTCCGTCGACAATCCAGAGCCAGGGACGCTGTCTCGTTTGCCAAGGCATCAAAAATCAGATTAGCTGGACATGTAATGCAATTTGGAGATGACCACTGGACTAGAGCTTTACTGACTGGATCCCACGGGACAAAAGATCACATAGCCGCCCACCTACAAGATGGTCAGACTTCTTTGTCAAGACCCTGAATGAACGGTTTGAGGCTCTTCATATTCGGTGAAGCAACCAGATGCCATTGGGCTACACTGGCACACTATAGGGTCAAATGAAATGTTACTGGCACCTGCTCAAGCACATCAATGAATAACGGGATGTCAAGTGATCAAGTGAACTGTCCAGTTGATTGCCAGTACAACTTTACAGAGTTGTTAATTCCTGAAACAATTCATTAAGTTATTTTTATTTTGTCTCATAGTTGCTTATCAGTGACAGAAATGTGTGTGAAACACAGTGGAATTTGGTGCAGGAACAGAAAGCTATGATGGCTTCAGCCCATAACCCACCTCAAGATTATTCACTTCCATACCTGATTCTCACCCCACTCCACCCCTTCATAATACTTTTGTCTTAATCACCTAGGTTCAAGTAAATTAAAAAAAATTAAATGGGGCTGGAAAGATTGTATTGTAGGTAGGGTTCTTGCCTTTCATAAGGTCAAACCATTTTCAATCACCAGTACCACATATGGCCCTCCTAGTCCTACAAGGAAGAGCTTTATTAGTTATTTAAGTAAGGACTTTATTAATTAATTAGGACTTCATTCATCCCTGGGTGCAGAGTCAGGAGTAAGCACAGAGCATCTACGGGCATGCCCCCAAAAAAAAACACAGAAAAAAAATGGGAAAAAACCCCACCACAATTTAAAAAAGTATTGTTATGACTTGGGCCTTGTCTGGTTGGATAAAATAAAGGGTTCCTTGTTAGTCCAATAGCTGTGCATAGAGGTTGGGTTTCCCATCAGACCATGATGGGGATAATCAACCAAACCTCATTCATTTCCTTTACTGACAGTCTTTGGGCATCCCAAAATGAGCAGCTGAGAATGACCAGGAACAGTCAGGAGAAAGGAGGTCTTTGTCACAAACAGGATAAACTCAAGGGGGCCCAAGTGGGTGTGGGAAAAGTGGGAGAGGAGGAGCAGCAGAGAAGGGAGAGGCCAGATGAGGAGAGTCTACATGGTTGTTAAAAATAAATGGGAGCCAAGATAAAGACCCCCTTTCCAAAACATATTAAAGGAACTCTGCTTTTGAAGCAGGTAAACCAACACTTGGGTTGCCTTTGTATATGTGTGTGTGGCAGGGGGAGGATAAAAATGAAAGAAAGGGAGAATAGAAAATGAAAGAAAAAGGAAGAAATGAAGGAAAAAGGAAGGAAGGAAAATGAAGGAAGGAAAAAGGAAGGAAGGAAGAAAGGAAGAAGAAGGAAGGAAGGAAGGAAGGAAGGAAGGAAGGAAGGAAGGAAGGAAGGAAGGAAGGAAGAGGAAGGAAGTAAGAAGGAAGGATTGAAGGAAGGAAGGAAAGGAAGGAAGGAAGGAAGGAAGGAAGAAGGAAGGAAAGAAGGAAGGAAGGAAGGAAGGAAGGAAGAAGGAAGGAAGGAAGGAAGGAAGGAAGGAAGAAGGAAGGAAGGAAGGAAGGAAGGAAGGAAGGAAGGAAGGAAGGAAGGAAGGAAGGAAGGAAGGAAGGAAGGAAGGAAGGAAGGAAGGAAGGAAGGAAGGAAGGGATATTCTCCACCTGGGAACCAAGTGGTACAAGAGGTTGAACTCCAGAACTCTGCTAAAAACATGCACTCCCGCCCTTTAAGCCATCTCCCCAGCCCCTAATCTCTGTGTAGTTTATGCAGGGAGACAGAAAGAACTAGATTAAAATGAGCAAGAATATTCTACAAGATCTTTAATTGATAAGGGAAAATAATTCATTTAATTGGTGGCTGTCTTGAATAATATGTGTTTTAAAGTGTATAATCTGAAATAGCATGCAGAATAAGAAAAATAACCAAGGAAATAAGAAAGTAGTCAAGGAAAGTTTCATAAATTAAATCATAGTTTGAAAGGATAAAGTCATGTTAAAACTCATTACCATATTTTAATTTCATGGTGATTAAAATTATAATGTAGCATGTACTGCCACTTAATTGATCTGCCAACATCAAGTATTTGCAAGTTTCTTTTTTGTTCTCTGGAGTCATAAACTATCTATTCTTTGCTGCATAATTTCAGAGGTAATTCTAAACCATAAATATTTTTCTTTATTAAAATTCTCAGGAAATTAGAGGCCTCAATAGCTACTTATTTATATCAGCTTTGGCAAGAGACCAGGAAATTCATTTTCTTATATTTTGAACTCTACAAAATTAAAGTGCTAAAGAATATGATCTGTTCATCTTCACGCTTTTTTCCATGACAGTTTTACAATGTAATTGTAATATTCAGATATCTGAGGGTGGGTGACCAGCTAAGCAGTTACACTTTAAATTGGGTAATTTTCTTTGGTGTGTGAGGTAGGGAGATTTGAGGGTTCAGGGTATTCTTGGCTCTGTGCTCAGGAGTGGCCTGCAGTTCTCTGTATATAGACCAGCTGCATGCAAAAAAAAAAAAAATAGGGCATTTTTCTTTCATAGAAAATCTCCCTTTTCTGAGGGTGCTGGCACATCCCATGACCAAGCCTAGCACTCTGGCAGCACCTGACTGTTGCAGGACTCCTCTAAGAGCCTCCACATCTGCTCTGGGTTGCCTCCTGCAAATCACTTCGTAGATAAGGGTATAGTCTATTAGACTCTGGTACAGAGACATGCCTTCTCAGGAACCCCTTTCTCTACCTGTAAAGGCTTTTCCAGGCAGATCTTGGCTCAAGACATTAGCATATAAAAGGGCCTAGGTGAGGTGCTGGGAGAAAATACCTGAGGGCATTTGACCCTCCCTGCTTTCCATAATAATGGAAGGGAGGTCTGAGGGGGGTATAAAACTAGCCTACTTCCTCTCTCATGCTCTCTTTTTGGGCTCTCTCTTGCACCCTTCTTGGGAGTCTTGTCTTTGTCTCCTCTTCCTTTACACGTGGTGGCCGCCATTTTGGCCTACACGTGGCTGGGGTTCTAGCCAGGAATCCTAAGCACAGGAATTTTTTTATTGTGGATTTGTATGCCTGAACCTGCGATAAGTAAAGCCTTTTAAAACTGCATCGGATTCCTGAGTCTTCACTCATTCCCCGCCAGCCTCGGAGGTAGAAGGGAACTCGCACCCAGCACTGTTAGGGACCCCGGCAGCGTCCCCGACACCTGACCAGTCTTCACAGGACAGTGCTGCCTTCGTATGATGCTGCACTCCAGAAAACTGGCAGTGATTAAGGTCTTTACCCCCCACCTCGCATCCCTATCTCACATGCACCCCTTGGATGAGATGATGCTATCTTTTTATTGCCCTTTGCAGCACTTGCCCTGACCTCTCAGAAGACAGCTGTCTCCAGCATACTTCATCTCACCCCTCATAGACGCTTCTGGCCAGGCCACCCTGATTCTGATGGAGTAAATAGGACACATACGTCTTTATGGAGCCTCATGAGTTTTGAGATAAAAATAAAAATGAAAAATTGAAAATTTTCCTAATGAGTCCTTGTCGGGAGTGCCGCCGGGGTCCCCAACAGTGCCGGAAAGCGAGTTCCCTTCTACCTCCGAAGCCGGTGGGGAATGGATGAAGACTCAGGAATCCTATGCAGTTTTAAAAGGGCTTTACTATCACAGGTTCCAATATACAATCCAAGAGCAGGGAAAACCTCCGGACTCTGGGTTCCCAGCTAGGCCCCAGCCAGGTGTAGGCCAAGATGGCTGCCACCATGTGTTGAGGCCCAACAGAGAATGGAGAGAAAAAAAAAAAAAACAGAGAATGGAGAGGACGGAGAAGCAAAACACCAAGGGAAGCCGAAATGGCAAAGGGGAAAAAAAAGAAAGAGATTCTTTCTTCTTGCAGCTTATTTTATAGCTAGAAATCCGCCCAAACTCCCCAGCCCAGCCCATTCTGGGCTGGGCTATCTAGAGATGAAAACAGGAAAAATAGCTCTATAGAATGTAGCAACTTCAGGAAACCATCTGGTTGTTTACAAGGACCCAGAGCTAATTAAAAGCCTCCTAGCAGAGCTGGGAGAAACTATAAGCTAAATGTAACTTCCCCTGGCAGGAAGGATCAAATGCCCTCAGGTAATTTCTCCCAGCACCTCACCTAATATCTTGAGCCAAGATCTGCCTGGAATTGCCTTTATAGGGTAGAGAAGGGGGTTTCTGAGATGGCATGTCTCTGTACCAAAGACTAATACTAATGCCAGTTAACTATTTCTCCAAGCCTTCACAAGAGTCTCGTCTACTTCACGGTAGTTTTGTATTTTAGTTGCCTTGGAGTTATCAGGGAGCCATGCTTGCTTGGAGGCAAACAGCATTTCTCTCTGGTCTAATTACTTAGAGATCCAACGTGGCCAGGCAAATATGCTGGTAAGATCTAGCTAGTCCCACGATGATTGTGGTAGCATGAGAGGATATTTATACCAGCCAGTACAGAATATATGGTCAGATAAGACTGCCACATTCAGACTACCCCCTATCTATGAAGTGACCTGCAGGAGGCAATCCAGGGCAGATGCAGAGGTCTAGGCTTTTAGGTGTCCTGCAACAAGTCCTGCCTCCTTTGACAGTCCCTTGCACTGATTAATGGTCATTCAAATTGACCAGCTGGCATAGCTCACTGTCAAAATCAGAAAAGTTCTATTTTTAAAAGCCAGGTGCCATTTTGTGCTGTAGAATACTGGTGTGCTTGTGTTTGAGTGTGGCTAAGAAGGCCACACATAGATTTACAATTGCAAACAGATGCAGTGTCTGAAAACGAAAATTTATTAGTGGCCCAATTCTATGTGTATTTTTTCTAGAACCATTTGCCTTAGAATTTATAAAATTAATTGTTACAGTTAATTATCATACTTTGAAAAGTGGTTAGACAAAGTCTTGCCAAATTTTTAAAAATATTTTATTATACCACTGTGGGATATACGATTACAAAGAAGTTCATGTTTGGTTTTCAGTCATACAGTGTTCCAGTACCCAATATCCCCAATTCCCTCCCCTCCCCAGCCTGCCTCTGTGGCAGGCTCTTTATCTTATCTGCTCTCTTGCTCTCTCTCTCTCTCTCTCTCTCTCTCTTTCTCTCTCTCTCTCCCTTCTCTTACACATTGTAGCTTGCAATACATACATTTAGAGGTTATCATGTGTATCCCTTTGCCTATATTCAATGCTCAGTTCTAGGCTGGTATTATCATTTCCAAAAAATTATTAGTACACTGTTACCTTCTGTCTTACCTAACCTCTGACACACTTGCAGTTGATTCCACCTATTGACAAGACTTTCTAATCCATGTTTTTCCTGGCCTTGGATATTACTATCATACTCTCTCTCTCTCTCTCTATATATATATATATATATACATACTATATATATCATACTATATATACATATATCATAACATATATATTATATCCCACAAATAAAAGCATTCATTCTATATCTGTCCTTTTCCTTCTTTGCCAAATATTTCTAGCATAGAAATTCTTTGTAGAGACTGCTGGCATGAGTAACTTAAAGTTTAAAAATACAAAACAGTAAAAGTAGGCTGTTTTACATTGCTATGAGCTATGAGCAAAGAAATCTGTTCCAATGCGGAGCCTACGGATTTGACTACAGTCCTCACAAAAACACATTTTTAAATCTAGCTATGATGGGTTTTGCAATTGAGTATACATAAGATACATACATGGGGGCCTGAGTGATAGCCCAGCGGGTAGGGTATTTGCCTTGCACGCGGCCGGCCTGTGCCGGCCTGGGTTCGATCCCCGGCATCCCATATGGTCCCCCAAGCTCTGCCAGGAGTAATTCCTGAGTGCAGAGCCAGGAGTAACCCCTGAGCATCGCCAGGTGTAACCCAAAAAGAAAAAAAAAGATACATACATGAAAACACTACCATGGTTATATAGCAGAATTAAGAATCTTATAATCAGAAATATATAATCCATGATTACATAGCATAATCAGAAACTCTTATTGGGAACAGACGAGGAATCAGGTCCCATAGGCAGAAAGTATAGCCAAGAGGTCAGTATAAATGAAAGTCAGAACTCAGAGTTTAGGTTATAGAGTCCCCCAGCTTTTCCCTAAGTTGTTTCTTTCTAATGTACCCATGAGAAGCATCCAAAGTTCAAATTTCAGATCTCAAAAGGACTAATTCATTTCTTATTCTCTTATCTTTAATTAGAAAGAGACAGAATTGAATTGGCCACTGGCAATCAGTGATATGAGCTTTGTGAGGAACAGTTCTTCTCAAATTGGCACTTCAGTAGCACTGATCAACGTCTCTATGATGGAAAATCTGAGGTCAAGAGGATCTGTGCACATCCTGCTCTGGCACTTATTTACTGGAGAACAAGCAGAAGTGCTTATTAAGTAGTTCAGTGATGTCACAGAGTCACTTTGTGACATAACAAAAGGGCAGCATATTTCATGAAAAGGTGTGGGAGAGTTGTGTGTGGGGCTGTTATTAGAACATATAAAGACTGTGGGAGTAGGTACTTAGTTTACACTTATAATCTAAGCTAATAAATTACCCATTTTACAATACTAACATTGTTTAAAATGCACTTAGGTTGTACAACATCTTAACTAATATAAATAGTACTTCAATGAAGAAAGATGTTTATATATCTTTGTAGAGTGTTTTTGTATTCTTTGGATAAATATCCAGAATGGAATCACTGAATTTTATGGTATTTCTATTCTTAATGTTTTGAGAAATTTCTGCACAGCTTTCCATAGTGATATTGTAATTCCCATTCTCATCCAAAATGCACAATTTTGTGTGCTTGAAAATAGGAAGAAAAATAGGATTTCCCTTTCCCCACATCCTCTCCAATACTTGTTTTTCATCTTTTTGGAAACAGTAATTTTCACAGGTGTGAGATTATTTATCACTGTGGTTTTGATTTGCATTTCCCTTATAATAAGTGATGAATAATATCATTTGTACATCTGTTGGCCAGCTGTACGTTGTCTTTGGTGAAATGTGTATTCAGATCCTCTGCCAGTATTTTAAAGGAGTTGTTTATCTTTGCCATTGAGTTGTGTGAATTCTGATATATTTTTGGTATTAACACTTTATCATATATATGACAAATGGTTTATTAACTATAGTGGCGGAAGGAAACTAGATTTTGGTAAAGACCATGATGTAGTGTATACACATGTTGAAATATAAAGCTGTACACCTATGATATATGTAATGTTATAAACTAACATTTGCTCAAAAAAAAGGGTGCAATTTTAGGTTTGGGAAGGGATGCACACAAAGTGCTATTACCACATAGAATGATATACATGATAACCTCTAAGTATATGTATTACAATCCACAATATGTAAAAGAAGGAAGAGAGAAAGAGAGAAAAGAAAGAAAAAAGAGATAAAGAACTAGCCATAGAGGTAGGTTCAGGGAGGGGGAGGGAATCCGGGACATTGGTGGTTGGAAATGGGCACTTGTGGAGGGATGGGTGCTAGAACACTGTATGGCCGAAACCCAATCATGAACATTTTTATAATTGTTTATCTCATGGTGGTATAATAAAATATATTAAAAAAGAGAGACCCTAATAAAAAGACCTCAAGACATATCCTAATCAGAATGACAAATGCCACAGATGCACAATACTGCACACAGCAAGATCAAAGAAGGAAATTTCATAAAAAGGAGCATCTTTTAGATTTATAGCAGACTGATCAGAAGAAACACTCCAAGACTGAAAACAGTGGTGGGATATAGTGAAAAAACTCAATGAAATGAAGGCCTTGCCAAGAATAATTTACCTGGCTCAACTCTCATTCTCATTTAGGAATGGTTTGAGGCTCTTTATGTTCCTGGAGCAAGCAGATGCCCTTGGACTACACTTGCTTGCAACAGGACGTATGGAGATGTTACTGGTGCACGCTCAAGCAAATTTATGAACAACGGAAGACAAGTGATACAAGTGAAGTGAACTCTCATTCAGATTGGAAGGAATGATACATGACTTTATGGATAAACAGCTCAGGAACTTCATAGACTCAGAAGCAAGTTTAAAAGAAGCACTGAAGGGGCTACTGTAAGACAAGGAAAACACAGAAACACAACAAACTTATGCAGAAAGATTACACAAAACCTCATGACAATAGTCTCCTCAATGCTGATTGTCTAAATACACCAATTAAGAGATGATAGTGGTACAATGAATTAAAAAATTTAGTCTGACATTCTGTTGTCTACAAATAACGCATTTGAATAGTCAGAACAAACATGGTCAAAGGCTGGAAAACCATTATTCGTGCAAACAACTCCTCCAAAAGATCAGGGTGGCCATGACCTGGTCATGCCAGGCCATGAGATACCTGACAAAAGGTATCATTATCCTCTCATTTAATCCTTACAGCATGTCTCACATGGTCAAAGTCTATAGTCTACTATCCTGAGTTCAAATTCTAGCTCTCCCACTTACTAATGGTGGAATCCTTTTTCTTTTTACATGCCTGAATATCTCCTTGCAAATTCCAGCAGAGTATTATCTCTAACTCAACTGCTCACTCTGGGGTTAAACAAGGTTGGGAAGGAAAGGAAAGAGATAAAGGAAAATTAATTTTTTCAGTGTAGATCCCAATAGATTACTTTGAAAAAATTAATACATGTACATGGTTTAGACTTTAGTATATCCTCAAATCTCTAGATAAACTATAAGATCTTACCTGTGCCTTTACCTTCAGAATCTGCAGTTACATCTGTATTTACATTGCTACTCAGGAGGATATTTTAGTAGCACAGATCTGAAGAGGTGTCTACTCTTTTAGCAACATGGTCCCCCTCATCAAAACACTACGTATTTGCACTCTGGTTAGGCATATGTGGTCTTTCCCTACAGCTCCTAACCCTAACCCTCCTTCTATCTCTTTCATTCCTCCTGTTGGAGTACACTGGGTACCCCGACAAAGTCTGGGAGCAGAGCAGGAATCTCAGTGGAACCTCCACTTGTCGGGATACACTGTGCACCCCAACAAAATCCTGGAGTAGGGTCAGGGATCCCCTTCTGCCCCAGGGGATCAGCAGCCAGTGAATGGAGAAAGATGCGAGAATCCAGCAAAATTTCAAAAAGGCTTTACTCTCACAGGTTCTGGTACACAATCCAACAACAGGAAAACCCCAGACTTTAGATTCCTAGCTGGGCCCTGGCCACATGTAGGTTTAGAATCCTAGGCTAAGATAGCCGCTACCTTATGCTCAGGCCCAACAGGGAAGAGAACAGAGAGGAGGAGAGCAGAAGGTGAAGTCAAAAAGGTAAAAAAAAAAGGGGGTACAGCTTTTTGTAAGTTTTCAGTTCAGACCACTCACAACAATGGAAAGCAGTTTGGGTCAATACTCCCCCAGGTAACTTCTCCCAGGACCTCACCTAGCCCCATTGAAATGTTAATATTGCCTCAGTCAAGATCTGCCTGGAAAGCATTCCTGCGTGCATGGTAGGTGGGGGGGAAGGGCGTGTATCTGTACCAATGGATATTCTATAGCCAGGTATATATTTCTCCAAGCCGTCTCAAGATTCTCGTCTTTACTTCATAGTTGTTTTGTATATATAGTCTATAGACTTACTAGAGAGACACTAATAAGTATTTGCCTCCACTTGGAGGCAAACAGCATTCTCTCTCTGGTCGAATTACTTAGAGATCCAGCTTGCCCAGGTAAATATACTGGTAAGATCTATCTAGTCCCATGATGATTGTGGTAGCATGAGAGAAAATATGCCAGCTAGCATAGAATAGCTATGCTAGCTATTCTGTGTCTAGCATAGTATACTGCCACATTCAAACTGTTTTCTTTCCCCTATATCTTCAAAGTGGCCTGCAGGCGGTAACTCCAGGCAAGATGCAGAGACTCTGGGTAACACCCTCCCAAATAACTTTTCTCACTGGCATTACTCTCAGGTCTCTATTTGTATGTTTTTACACATACAACTTTCTTTGCCTTAATCATTCTTCCTCCCCATTTCTCCCTTTCTCTCTTTCTTTCTGTCTCTTTCACTCTATCTCTCTCTACAAAAAGTTTACCAGTTATCAAGGTCTAGGTCAAATATATATATTCTTCAGACTGCTAGTTGTGAAAACACCAAATATAGTACAAAACTCCAAACTGTTATAGTTTTTACATTATTACACATTTCCATCCATCCTTTTACTTGACTATGTCAAGAGGGCATGCCTTGGGTGTTCTTGATCCCTTCATCTTCAGGGTCTGGCTCAGCTCCAGGCTGAGAGTAGATGTCTAGTCAATGTTCATTGAATGAACATGTCACTGAAGCTTTCACACTCACAGTTGATCTTAATTAGTATTCCATCTTCTAGTTGAAGCTTCATCATGTTTAGACACAGAAGAAAAAAAAAAAGAAATACTGTTACTGTGGAAACAAATGTTTTTAATAACTTCATTTCTCCCTTATATAAATGCTGGAGTCAAATATCTTGGCTAAACTCAATACAAATATACAATGGAACTGAAAGTATTGAGTTTGCTCCCATGGCATTCCATGGTAGTTGGCTCTGCAGATCACAGAGTGCACTTTGAGGGCTGTTCTAGCACATCATCTTTCTCCCTTTGATGCTTAGCCACTGGGTAAAATATTATTTTAGTGTATCCTACAATGAAATGATTGTATTTCAGTGAATTTATCTTAAAGTATTTAAAAATTTTTCAAAATCACCTGATACAAAAATTGAAAAACATCCATTATTTTTTAAAAGTTCCTTTCTGAAGACTCTTCTTCCTTATGTTTTAATATTCAGCCCACATAGAATGGTTTTCACTTTCTATAGCAATATTTTCATTTTTCTCCCATGAACTCCTCCAAGAAAAATATCAAAAAAGAAAATAACAAAATACTCTACGTTTTGTGATAATTCTCTGTGGGTGATTTTTTTTTGTTTAGCAACATTTTCTTCTAACCAATGAATTGGGAAGGAAAAATATAGTATAACATGTGGAAATTTTATGACTTTCTTTACCATGATAGACCAAAAATTTCTCTTTGCTTGTATTATAACCATCATATCTTATCTGGTCTCTGGGGTTTTACAGCTTGACTTTCACCATGTCAATAACTTTCTTGGCTCACATTCTAAACAGCAGTGTTAGTATCCTTGTCTAAACAATTTTAACAGTGAGAAGGTCACACATTTTAACCTGTGTAGGATATCACATAATATGGTGTTAAAATAAGTTCATGACATGCTCACATGTTTTCTACATGCTTTCATGCAGCAGGTGCTCCTGGTGAAATAAATATGTAACCCACACATAAGCAAATTTAACACTAAATCCCAGATGCTGTATAAATGGGGTTCCCAAGGATGGAATGCCTCTAGTTGTCTAACCTAAGACACCAAGTAGGTAAAAAGGACCGGCTAGAGGGTATGGACAAAGCAGGGTTCCTTGAGTCTGTCTTCTTTGCTTTCTAGGTGATCCTATGAATTCTGAGCCCTATATGTGTAATTCCCAAATATACACACTTTAGATTTTACCTATGACTTTCAAATCCATGTTATAGAGGAAGTGAGGATAGAAGGGGTATGCATGTGTGTGTGGGGTTGGGGGATCACATAATATAGTGACCCTCCTATAATATAGACCTCCAATTGGTTCCTAGTTAAAAGAAGCAGACTTGTTGTCCCAACAAGTGGGGACAACACTTGTTGTCCCAAAGTTGTCCCAACCAATGAGATTGTGGGACAACCTCATTTGCATAAGGTGTAACCAGTCAGATAGTACATACATAGCAATGAAGGAGAATAGAAAACATATAAGGTAGCTATAGTTGTATAGTGAACGGTTATTGGGGTTGTTCTCTCTGTCATGAAGATTGATGTTGTTGGACTCTTTGCTGAACCCATTACTACTGCTGCTGTTGTTGATTTCATCAGAAGACTACCTATGTGTGCCGTAAATAAAGCACCATAATACTGTAGACATCTGGATGTTGGCTGCTATTCTTACTCACTGTGTCTAATAATCTGAAGTTAATAAGATCTGTTACAACACACACTTACACTTTTGTCTTTTTTTTTCTCCCTCCCCCCCACACTTTTGTCTTTTTTTTGTGGGTGGTCACACCTGGAGATGCTCAGGGGTTGCTCTATGCTCTGCATTCAGGAATTATTCCTGGTGGTGCTCATGGGACCATGTGGAATGTAGGGATCAAACCTGGGTCAGCCACATGCAGGACAAATGCCTCCCCATGGACTATTGCTCCAGACCCTACAACACACATTTAACTATTTACCTGGATTTTTTTTTTTTGCAATCACCTCAGATGCAATATATATAAAACTTATCACCTTACCTTATTTTTTCTTTTTGGGTCACACCCAGCTATGCTCAAGTATTATTCCTGGTTCTTCGCTCAGGAATTACTACTGGCGGTTCTCGGGGAACCATATGGGATGCCAGGGATCGAACCTGGGACGGCCGCATGCAAGGCAAACGCCCTACCCGCTGTACTATCGCTCAGGCCCCCATCACCTTACCTTTAAAAATCAATCTGTTTCTCTTCCCGAATCTTCATATATATGTGCTCCTGCCATCCACCTATATATTCAAATTAGAAATAACTAATATCCTTATTCATCCTCCCGCTTTCATTTCTAAGCAATCATCAATTCCTATTGAGTCTATGTCCAAATCTAACTGACCCTGCTCACTTTCCCCTGTCTCACAGGAGACTTAGTGAAGATTACCAATCTTCACACCTGTACTCCTGCAGCATCTTCTGGGCTGACATTCTGTCTACCTTCTGGCCCTTCTGTCCAACCTTCAATTCAGCCAGCTATGTCTCTAAAGCACACACCTGTTTTTTTTTTAATTTTTATTATACATCAGTGAGATACATAATTACAAGACTGTTCATAATTGGGTCTCTGTCATACAGTGTTCAAGCATCCAGCCCTCCACCAGTGCCCATTCCACCAATGTGCCCATACTCCCTCCTACCCAACACCAGCCTGCCACTATAGCAGGCTTTAGGGCTCGCTCTCGCTCTTTCTCTCTCTTTCTCTCTCTCTCTGTATTTCTCTCACTCTTCAATTACACTTTGTGGCTTGCCCTACAGATATTAATGGTTTATGATGTCTCTATGTGTATATTCAATAGTGAGTTCTAGTATGACATTATAATTCCTCATTATAAAACCTCACCAGTTTGTTACAACTACAATGATCATTACAGTGTATAAGTGTGAAAGATCCTGGTAAGGACCTGGTCCTAACCTTCATTATTATCTAAACCTCTCTCATGGCCACAGAGCAGCCGCGTGCATGCGCAGCTGTGGGTCTGGTCTGTCTCTTGTCCGGCTTTGCTGGTTGTGGAGGCTGTAACCCGTAGCCTTGTCCACCGACAAGGAGGTGGAAATGGGGGGGGGAGGGCCCAAATTCCCCACTCCAAGTCTGGCCAGCATTGCCACCCCCACATGTCTGCTAACCCTAGGAGTTATGTTGGACTCGCCCGGGGGCTGAGCCATTTACCGCCCTCTGAAACTCCATGGGCTGCTCCCATGGGTCAAGAGGCTCAACTGTGGGTCCGATCTGTCTCTCATCTGGCTTTGCTGGTTGTGGAGGCTGTGAGCCCAGAGCCACACCTGCAGACATAGAGGTGGGAGGAATGGGGGAGGAGCCCAATCCCCATAAAGCACACACCTTTTGTCCTTTAAGCCCTTCCCTGGCTCTGCTTGTCTCATCTGGACAAAGTCCAAGTTCCTTGGGATTCCTTCGATTCTATTTGTTGTTGCTTTGGGATTTACTCCTAGCTCAGCACTCAGGAGTTTCTCCTGGCAATGCTCAGAGCACCATAAGGGCTGCTGGGAATCCAACCTGGATCAGCTTTGTGCAATGCAAGCACCCAACTCACTCTACTCTCTTTTAGTCCCCAAATCTTTCATATGATTATTTCGTCCACCCTACCTCCCCGACACCCCACACTTACAGCCACACTGGAGCACATTCTGCATCCTCTTGTGCTTTGTTCAAACTATCAGAGTGAAGACCGGGAGTTATTAAACTATTAATCAAAGACTAGTTTTTCTCCTATGATCCTTCTTTATAGCAAAATGTTTTCACTTGTTTTTCCCTTAAACTCCAGAATTGTATTTCTCTCTTCACCTACATCCTTAATTTGAGATCTAAAATAGACATATCAAAGTTAACCATGTCCCCAGATGATCTCCTCGGTTGATTTACCTTACCATTCATTCTCTCTACTTCATATCACTGCACACTCCAGGTATTTCGCTTATTTATTTTATCTATTATGTGTTATCTTCATTGAAAGATAAGCTCTAATACAGTAGCAACTTTTCTTTTTTGTTCCGTAATGAACTGATATGGTTGGCTTCTGAATGCTATGAACTCAATATTAGTGTCCCTCCCAAAGTCATGTGATAAAGTCATAACAATATGATGTTATTAGGAGGTGAGACTTTGGAAGGAAATTAGTATTAATGAGACCATAAGGGATACAGTTGATTCCCTGGTAAAAGTAACAAGAAAGCACACTTCCTCTCTCTGTTATTCATTTGACAATACAAAAAGATACAAGCAATCTGCAACCTGGCAGGGGCCCTCACTGGAATCCAACTGTGTTGGCACCATTATCTTGGCTTGTGGCCAAGATAAAAAAAAAATTAAATTTCCATCACTTATATACAACCAAGTCCATGCTTTTAGGCTTTTGTTACAGTAACCAGACCAGACTGTAAGACACTGATGCATAGGGAGATTTGATAAATATTTGTTAAGTGTCTAAATGACTCTAAAACAATATAATGAAGAAGGAATTAAATCTGGAGTTTTCTGTATCTGAATAGTCAATCTGTAGTAGAAAGATCATAGACTTATCGGAGAGTTATTTCGAGTTGCGCCCCTGTCAGTTGTGCCCTATTAGGATAACTCATTCAGTCTTTAGGAGACAGTTTTTTCATTTGGTGAAAACATGATAAGATAGCTCCCAAGACAGGGGTGTGATAATATTATCCATGACCACTTCGCAATCAATATTATTCTCCTCCCAAGTCCTGGTTTGACAAAAACTACAGGAAGTATTAAACGTTGTCAAGGTTAACATGCCTTATCCAATGCAGACCAGAGATAAAATAACAGGAATTAATCAGACTGTGTTCTAAAAAGGAGCTTATGGAAGTAGAAGTGCTGCAGTGTTCTTATAGCAAGAACAGGATTTACTTGGTGTGAGGGTCAAGTGAAAAGCATAGTCCTGTAAATCACTGCTCAGAAATTGTCGTCCTTAGAGGAACTGGGGCAGAGGATGGGTAGGAAATCGCTTCCTTGCTTATTTTTTCAATTCTTTGCAAAGTGTTTATTTGAGATATTTTTATTGAGCTTGGGGTACTGTGGCTTGCTCTATTACATAACACCTAATAACTGAATAATTACTCATGAAGTTCCTTTTGCTGCAAGGTGACCAACCATCTTAAAAAATGGATTAGACACAGGCCCCCACGGAGGGGTGGGTTGAGGTCTGGAACTTCCCAACAGAGCCCCAGCAGCTGCATAGCTTCCACACCCACCACTGCAGCCATGCTCAAGGCCAGACTCCACTGCTCAGATGAGCCTCACCCAAGAGTTAATCCACTGAAAAACTCAGGTATGCAGGTCTTTGTGACTGAATTCTCCAGGCTTTCTTAGAGTTTGAGAGATGGGCTCCCTCCCCCATCTCTCCGTTCTTCAGGCCTTGTGGCCAAGCCCATGCGCTGCCTCAGGTGCCAAAGCAATCTCATCCACCAGCCATGACCAACAGACTCATATATAAATCTAGAAAGAGACCAATAAGAGGCAAATATGCTTCCTGTCCTCCCCACGCCAGACTGAACACAGGGCCCCGGAGGGGGATGGATTTAGGTCTGACCTGTCCCAACAGAGCCCCAGCAGTCAAATAACCTCCACCCCCACCATCTAGACTCCACTGCTCAGATGAGACTTACCCATGAGTTAATCTGTTTAAAAACTCAATTAAAATCTCTAGAATTCCTGGAGCAAAAGGCTGCATTCGTGGCCACACAACATCTCATAATCTAGCTACTGATAATCGAAGTACCACATCACATTTTATAGACGTAAGTATAGGGCAACCAAGAACAAAATATGCATTCACAATGCCTATCCTGTAACAACATACCAGTAATTTCTTATACAAAGGGCCTAATGGCTCAATGGCTCCATTGTGAGTCTGAACAATCCTCATTAACTTTTTTCTAAGAAAACATTTGTTGACCATATTTAGCCAATTAGCCATAGCAAGCAATATAAAATAAGCTCTTGAGTATCTGCTTAGGGAAGCCTCAAGATGTCATTGGGAAAATTTGAAGTACTTGTGATCCAAAGTTGCAACGATGGTGGGTTTGGGATTGAAGATTGAATATTTCTAAGAAATTGACATGAACAACTTGTTTAAAAATTAAGTAAAAGCCAATTATGTTGAATAAGTTCAATAAGTGAAAGCAATAATAGATGGTCCAATTCACAGGTAACAACTCAGGACATGATGTTTGCAGTACTATTCCAATTATATTATGTCATAAGTAATATAATTAGTGACTGCTAAGGGAGCAGGTATAGGAAGTGGGTGGGAAACGAGGGTTTTTGGTAGCAGTAAGGACACTTTGGTGGTGGAACTGGTGTTGGATTACTGAATACTTGAAACAAAGTACTATCAAAAACTTTGTAAATCATAGTGTTTAAATAAAGTTTTAAAAAATGGGTTAGAGTAGAAAGGGAGTTGATATCAAAGAAGTTGAACTGTCCTTGGAAGAGGAGAGTTGAAAGCGAACATGCAGGTTTTATTATAAGCAAATAACCCAATGCTTATGATAGTCACAGCAAAATAGTCATCTTTGCAGCTGAACCTGGATGTTTATGTGTTCTGTTTTATTTTTTTCTTGGTGGGGGGAGCCATACCTCACCCGTGGTGTTAATGGGATAGTCCTGGAATGATGAATCTTGTGTTCAGAGAACTCAGGACCATGCAATGCTGAAGAGTAAACAACAGCTTCTGCTTGAAAAACATGGGTGACAACCTTTAGGTCTCCCTAACCCTCAGGTAAATTTGGTAAGGTATGTTTGAGGGGTTGATGTTTTCAGCATGCTGCAAGAGTACTAATATTTGCTGACATTGCAATGACTCATAGTTGCTGAGCACATATTGCATGGAAGGAATTGCACAGAACATAGGAATCACAGATTAACACCACTACATACAACCCAAAGAAGCCTTAGTTTGAAGACTAAGATGAATGCATACAAAGGGTCTCATTGCTTATATGAAGCAAAAAGTTTACTTAAACTTGATGCTTTCTAGCTATTTTTATACAGTGTGGAATGGGAAAGAGGATGAGTAACTTCAGTTTTCGATAAAATTTAAAGGATTTTCTTCAGGATCAGATTAAAATGACCTAAAGCAGGTCAGCCTTTATTAATAAGTAAAAGTATATGAAAGTACACTGTAAATTATATAGTGCTCCTATGTGTTGAGTGAACTGCTGATTAAGACTGTGAAGTTAGTAAATAAAATGACTTATCAGATGGTTATAATTGTGCAATATTACATGTCATATTTTAAGAGCCACCATGCACATCAAAGTAAGTTCACTCAGTCTTTGTTGATGACTCTGTAAGGGGAATAATATATAGACCACAAAATCATGCTGGAAGAAAACACTGTGAAACTAATTTGTGCACTACTAAATATTTTAATTATAAAGAGAGAATGCATATATTATTATAGAACTCCAGGAAGTATAGAAAAATATAAAAGGAATGATAAAAATTGTGTGTAAAACTACCTCTGGAAACAATTTGGTGTTTTTTTTCTCTAAATGACTCATGTATGATAAGCACATACTGAATATGCAGATTAAAATCCATATCGTCAAAACTATATTACTCTGTGATTTTTAAAAATTGCTAAAATGTAGCTGAGTACATATTATTTCATGTAGTGCTAGCATCACTTATTTATACACCTATATATTGTTGGATTTTACCTTATTAGTAAATATCTTTGGAGGGACGCTCCCAAGCAATGTGCTGCCTGGGACCTTTGACAATGATGCTCAGCCTCCTCATCCTGATGGTTCAATGCGAGGGCCCAAAGACAAGCCACTTCTCAGGTCTGCTGGGGACCACCAGGACTACTCTTTGGGGTCAACCAGGGCCACCTCTGACAGTGTTTAAGGGACTTTGGGACAAAATCAAGAGGTTTTTGGGACAAAACCAGGATGAGTGCAGGGGAATAAAATTGGGCCCTGATTGCATCCCAGCTCTTGGGCTATTTCTGTCCCAGAAAATCACAAAAACTCACTATTATGACATTGATGAAACAAAAATAATATCTCTGGTGCATTTCTGATTTTACCCTTCCTAGAATAGATTCCTAGAATCTGGATTATTATATCAAAGATTATAATAATGAATAGTGCACCTCATAAGGATTGTGCTAGTTCTTTTCAGAATGTGATCGATTTATAGTCACTAGCCCTATGGATAAATATACATTTCACCACAGCCTCAACAGTATTGTCATATGACATAGCAAACAATAGTGAAGTTTATTGGCAAGCAGGATATTTACATGATCTCAAGAGCATTCCCACAAGGTACTTAATAACTTCAAAGGGGACAGCAATGACTTTACCAAAGAGAAATCTCACAAAACCATAGACATCAAAGTTAGTTTCATAAATTATAAGGATCACAACAGAATGCACACAGAATATAATATTCTAAAATATTACTAAGAAAAATGTATAACCTGAATACAATCATGGAGAAGCAGAAGACAGACCCAAATTTAGAGGCACTCAACAAAATAATGACCTGTAGCTTTTAGAAAGTACCAGTGTGTGGGCTTACAGTTGTGATTGAATTCTATTACCCGTTCTATGATCTGAATGGTTCTGCTGATATGGAAAAAAAACCTAAAGGATTCATGTATTACTTCTGTGTGCCACCAGTTTGCTTATTAGAATTAAGGTTAAGAATTTGCTGCTGATTCTCTTGCACATTCCTTAAAAGCTATATAATCATATTGTCTGCAAAATAACAGTAATCTTGACTATTCCTTTCCAATAATTTTATCTTTTATTTCTGCATGTCTGTTCAACAAATTCTATCTGTTACATCAGATAGAATTTTGACATAATAACAAAGACATCAGCAACATAATAATAGTGACATCCACCAGCTATGCCCCTTCTTGCTTTTTAATAGGAATGTTTATGGGGTTTCAACATTAGGGTGATACAGGTTGTCAATATAAGATGCATATTAAAGGGAGGATCTTCCTTTCCCTTGATTTCTACAAAAATTTTAATCAAGCATGTATGCTGAATTTTATCCCTGTCTTTTTTGTCATCTATGAAATAATTGTGGGGGTCTTTTTTCTTATAGAGATTGTTGAACTGATGCCATTATGCTAATAGATTTTTCTAACATGAAACTCTCTTGCTTCTATGGAATAAAACTGATTTGGTGGCAGCAGATAATTAAGAGTCAATGTTTCATGTTTTGCACTTTATTTTGTCCTTTTACAACTCTGTGGTGGGTTTATATTGCTGACTTAGATTACTATTGGCTTAATTTAACTGGGATTGTTTCCAGAATGTTCTTCCCGGCACAGATATGGAGTAGTAGGGTCACCAGAGAAGACTGTGGAAGATTGGAAGACGGAAGTGAAGCAGGAGCCATATTTTCTTCACACTCACAAGTCATAACTGGGCACAAGGTGCTGAGATGACTCACAGCGTCACCACCACTCTGTGTCTGCCTGATTGATAGGAGACAGCAGTGAACCACCAACAACTTCAACCTGATCAATGCCTTCAACTTTCCTTGCTCCGTGACTGAATGCAATTCAGCATCCTGAGAAAGGAATCCATTTCTTTTGCAGAGCACACCCCACTTTCAAAACTCTGACTTGGAAGCAGTGAACATGAACACAGTGTCCAGTTCATCAGTGCAGGGTCCTGCTCTGCCTGCCCATCGTTCTTGCTTCATTGCCTGCCTGGATGACTTTAGGCTCCAGTTCTAGACTTAAGTGCCAGGGGCTATGGCAATGGTCACATCTTCTATGGTCATGAGTATCTTTTGGTATCTTTTCCATGATGCCAATTTTCACTGTTGCTAGTATTTTTTTCCCTAGAGAGTCATCTCTTGCAATGTAACAAATTATCCCCTCACTAAACATTTATTATTTCATGCCATCACTGAGGATTGGTAATCTAGGAGTGATTTAGCTCAGGGGTCTTCAACTACCAGTCTGTGAACTAGTGCTGGCATGTAGTTGTAAAAGGTTTAAAGCCAGTGGTCTATTGCAGTGGTTTTAACTGTCATTCTGTTGACCTGGTATTAAAAAAAGTTGTCAATCCACAGCTGGTAAAAGATTGAAGAGGGCCAGAGAGATAGTACATTGGATAAGGTGTTTGCCATGGATGCAAAAATAAAAGACCTTAGCACCACATATCGTACCTTGAATACTGCCAGGCGCAGATATAGATTCCTGAGGCAGGAATAAGCTCTAAGTACAATCTGGTATAGCCTCCAAAACAACAAAACAGTTGAAAATATAGTTTTATAAGGGTGTTCTGAGTCAAGAACTAGAACTGGTCACGCTCAGGACATTGGGAGCGCAAGATCTAAAGGCAAGATGGAGGTGGGCTGGGGGAGGGGAGGGAACCGGGGGCGTTGGTGGGTGGGGAAATGGGCACTGGTGGAGGGACGGTGCTGGAACACTGTATGACCAAAACCCAAATATGAACTTTTTTTAATTGTATATCTTTTATTTGTATATCTCACGGTGGTATAATAAAATACTAAAAAAAAAGATCTAAAGGCAAGATCTAAAGGCAATGAGAAGACCTGATTTCAGGGTTGTTGACAGGGGCGCCTCCTTTCCTTACCCTGAGGACCTCTTTAAAGGGAGTCCTGATGTTCTTGATAATGGAGCTGGCTGCCCCCAAAGCAAGCCATTGAGAGAGAGAAGGAGGAGGAAGTTTGCATGCTTTTTATGCCTAAATAGCATAATATGGTAGAAGTCATCACTTCTACCGTATTCTGTTGTTTTTTTATTTTAGTAGGGGATCACAAAGTTCAGGCAACAGTCAAAAAGAGTGACAAGTTCTCTCTTCACAGATAATTGTGATCATACTTTAAACCTCCACATGCCTTTGGTCTCCTTTAGGTCTATAACTGGTCTTAAATACTTCCAATATACTTGAACTTCCTAAACTCTTGCCTACACTTCTATGAATAATTCCTTGATTAACTTATCTGCAATTGGGCTGGAGAGATAGCAGGCGGGGGTTAAAGTGCTTGCCTTGCATGTCTCAGCCCTGTGTTCAATCCCCAGCTTTGCCATATGGTTTCCAGAGCACACAGGATCAGTAGTTGTTGCAGGACTCCTAAGGGCCGATGCATCTGCTCTGGATTGCCTCCCGCAAATCACTCCGTGGATAAGAGGGCAGTCTAAATGTGGCAGTTTATCCGACCATGTATGCTGTACTAGCTGGTATAAATATTCTCCCATGCTATCACAATCATCGTGGGACTAGCTAGATCTTACCAGCATATTAGCCTGGCCACGTAGGACACCTAAGTAATTAGACCAGAGAGAAATGCCGTTTGCTTCCAAGCAAACAAGCATGGCTCCCTGATACACTCAAAAGGCAACTAGAATATAAAACTACAATGAAGTAGAGGAGACTTGTGAAGGCTTGGAGAAATATTTAACTGGCATTGGTGTTGGTCAAAGGACATGCCATCTCAGAAACCCCCCTTCTCTACACTACAAAAGCATTCCTAAGCAGATTTCGGCTCAAAACATTAGCACAGTAAAGGCCCTAGGTGAGGTGCAGGGGAGGGATTACCTAAGGGCATTGGACCCTCCCTGCTTTCCATAACAGTGGGAGGAAGGTCTGAGTTACAGGGATATAAACTAGCCGGTTCCCACTCTTGGGTCCTTCTTCTTCCTTGTGGGGATCTCTCTCCTTGTGGCGTGCATTCCCCTTGGAAGCTTTTACACGTGGTGGTCGCCATCTTGGCCTACACCGTGGCTGGGGTTCTAGCCTGGAATCCTAAGCATCGGGTTTTTCCTTTTGCTGATTTGTATGCCTGAACCTGTGATAAGTAAAGCCTTTTTAAAAACTGCATCGGTTCCTGAGTTTTCATCCGTTCCTCGCCGGCCCGGAGGTAGAAGGGAACTTCGCTTCCCGGCACTGTCGGGGACCCGGGCGCGCCCGACAAGTAGTAGCTCCTGAGCATCACTGAAAATAGCCCAACAGTCACCCCCAACACACAATTATAAACTCATTAAAAGTTTACCTCATTAAAAATAATTCAGCTTCCAGGATTTTAAATATTCTGCAGCATATTTTCAGTATGCATAGCATAGGAATTTCATTTGTGTTACTGTTTATATATTATAAATAATTTAGGATATTTATTATATTTTATATAATGTACATGTTATAGTTATATATACACACACATAGAACATTGACTTTTTTTCCCTAAATAAAATAAACTCACAGAGCAAGACAACAGGGTCACCAGGTGGGACTGACATAGGAAAAGTGGAAATGGAGCGAATGCTTAGCGATACCAACCAGAGTAGGGTTTGGAGACAGAGAATAGGGAGCTGAGGAGGCAGAGGTGAGTGAAGCCAAGATGAAGAGTCAGCTAGCAAAGGAGGGATGAGGGAACATGAAAAGAGTGAAAAAATGGAATTCTATTTGGCTAAGAAAGAATATGCTACTAAAGTACATGCTCGAGATGAGAACCTTCTACTGATAGTATCCCACCTACACGCAGAGCCTGGCAAGCTACCGGTATTTTTATTTGTTATGCTAAAAACTAGTAACAATTATGGACCTCAATTCCATGACCTGAAGAATGGTTTGAGGCTCTTCCTGTCCCTGGAGCAAGCAGATGCCCTTGAGCTACGCTTGCTTGCGACAGGACTGTATGGAGATGTTACTTGTGCTAGAGCAAATAGATGAAAAAACAGGAAGACAGTGATACAATGAAAATAAATTGTGTCATTAGTTGCTAGTACCAATTTACTTTTCCCTTATCTCTCTTTCCTAAACATTTCAGGAACTAGAAACCTGAGAACTGCATTTCCTAGAATTCTTTGCCAACAGCGTTCTGACTGACAGTCATCAATAAAAGATACTCCTGTGAGATTTTTAAGATGGAAGGTACAGATACATTACTTATTTTCCTACTGAGCAGGTGGCCTCAGGACCTTTCCTCCCAGATTTTTACCTTGGTGCTACAGGCGGTTGTGATCACCGAAAGCAATTGGTTTCTTGCAGTTGCAGGTTATAAAGGGAGCAGGTTCCCCCTGCTTGAACCTGTGCACTGTCAACTATTCTCTGACCTTTGCTTCTCTGCCTTTTCCAATGACATGTGTATATGTTCCATAGACATTTTTTCTTTGTTTTGGGGTGAGACCTGGCAGTGTTCAGAGTTTACTCTTGGTTCTGTGCTCAGGGATCACTCCTGGCAGTGCTTAGGGGAACATATTTAGTGCCAGGGATCAAACTCAGATCGACCACATGCAAAGCAAGTGCTTTACATGCTGTAATATCTCTACAGCCCCTTCTGTTGACCTTTTAAACATGAATCCTCTGTTTTTAAATCATGTTTTACTTAAAAAACCTAAAATGCTGATTTTTTCTTGACTAATAATACAATAGTGAGATTTTTAAAAAAATCCAATCTTGCAATGATTATTTTTTATTTATTTTACAAAAAAATCATGGTTGGGGCCAGAGCGATAGCCCAGCGGGTAGGGCATTTGCCTTGCACGCAGCTGGCCTGGGTTCGATCCCGGCATCCCATATGGTCCTCTGAGCACCGCTAGGAGTAATTCCTGAGTGCAGAGCCAGAAGTAACCCCTGAGCATTGCCGGGTGTGACCCAAAAAGCAAAAAAAAAAAAAAAATCATGGTCAATTTATCAATCTCAAATTACTGTGATAATCCTTTGAATTTTTAATTTTTTCTATATTAATTATATACAGGCTTAAATCTTATTATTTGCACTTTGTTCTTTCTAAATATTCATTGTTAGAGATTTTGTTTTTAATTTTCTGACTGTTTTCTTATTTGTAGGCTGTATGCTAGAAGTATATTTAACTGCATACATCAGGATATGAAGCGAGCAGTGATTTTAGCAGAGGCAGATGCACACTGGACTCAGGCAGAGAAGCTGCTCGCACTGTGGAACTGCTTATCAGTGTGGCCAGTGATCCAGACACACCCTGTTCTTCAGACTTCCTAGCAAGGGCTGGAGAGAAAAAAACAGGGATTAAGGCACTTGCCTTGCACAGGACCTAATTTGGTTCAATCCCTCTACTGCATATAATCCCACAAACACTGCCATGAGTAATCCCTGGGCACAGCACTAAAACCACAAAGTAAGACCAAAATCCAAACAAACAAGCAACAGACTACCTTGCCTTAGCCCATTGACTATCTTCCCATGTTGGTGACTTTCTGTTCAAATGATGGCTATTGTGATACACAACAGAAAACGTTACCAGGGAGGGAATTGAGAAAACTCTCTCTGTAGCCCCCTTCTGAATTAATAAAACAAAAATTCACCAAAAAGTCCTCTTCATCATCTTTTATTGACAGTTCAATGAAAATTAAGGCAATCTGACAAGTTGACAAGTTGATTATTTCACTTCCATAGAGGAAGAAAAGGGAAAATAAAGGCAAGATTTGGAACATTCAGAAAATCATTCTACAGCTTCTATCTCATTTATCTATTTCATGATGTTCATTTGTGCCTTTTGGCTTGCTGTAAATTTTCTACATTGTTTAGTTGAATACCAAAGTTTACTTCTTTTTATTTTGTTCTTATAAAATAATAAGATCACTTTTCACAGTGAATTTTCCTATGAGGATAGTTTTGACAATAGCCCATGAGTTTTGAGATATAGTATTCTCACTGTAATTTTCTAAACAATCTATAATTGCCCCTTAGTTTCATGTTTTAATGACTGATTTACAAGTCTTTTTTATTTCCTTATGGCTGAGTGCTTTATCCTTAGACACCTTCATTGATTTCTAGATTTATTGCATTTTAGATAGATGCTGTAGTTATTTGCAATCTTTACCTTTTGAGAATTATTGAAACTTTCTTTGCATTCTAGAATAATATGGGTTTTTGTGTTTCTGAAACATTTTAATGAAAGGCACATTTTTTTGTTTTGTAATACTACATACAAAATTGTTTAGCTTTTGTATGTAGTATTACAAAAATGTCTCAAATTGTTTATATTTATCTAAAGAAGTCACCTCAAATAAATGTACAATAATAAACTTCTGTGTTCATAATCATTGTTTATCTAGTTTGATACTTTAAAATTTGACTCATCTATTTCATGATAACGTACTTCATTGTCTCTGCATATTGTACAGTTATTGCTGTCTAGATTTATATGAGGAAGCCATGGTTGTTATGAATGAGGGCACATAATAAAAGAGGAACTGGGTGAAATATGCTGGTTTTAATCTTGGCTCCATTACCTTTTTGAGTTTTGTGTATCCTGGACAAGATACTTAGCTTTTCTGGGTCATAGTTCCTACACATATAAAATGGGATAGATAATAGTTCTCGACTCACATAGCTATTGAGAGGGTTAAATAATTTAATTCCCACAAAACCCTTAAAGCAGATGACTCACACATTTTCTTAGTACTGAGTGAGTGCTGCTAAAGTAATCCAACAAAGGTCCCCTCAGACAAATGTTTCTGATGCCTTAGTAGCCAACAAAAGAAAATACGTCAGACCTGTCATTCCTGAAAATGCCTCAAAGGTAAGACCAACAAATTACAGTCCATAATTTTCTTCCAAACAATGAAATTGCTTAAGCCAATGACAAATCATTTCAATGCTTTCCTCTGCATCTTTCTGTAAAAATCTTTTTCAGCTCTTGTCAAGCTGCTTCTATTCACTTCTGGGTTGGCAACATTCAGTTCCAATTAACTTTGATCAAATAAATCACTTGGTTTTTAATAGACTTTTAAAAACTTAGTTTTTAACTGTTTTGTTTTTAATTGAATCACTGTGAGATGCACAGTTACAAAGTTGTTCACGATTGGGTTTTAGTCATACAAAGGGTGTTTTTAGTCCAATGCCCACCCGTTCAACATTGTATATTTCCCATCACAAAGTCTCAGTTTCCCTCCTGCCACACTGCCACCCCCCCACCCTGCCAGTATGGCAGTCACTTTTCTCTCTCTCTCTCTCTCTCTCTCTCTCTCTCTCTCTCTCTCTCTCTCTCTCTCTCTCTCAGCACCATGGTTTGAAAACACAGGTACTGAAAGATTATCCTGTTTGTCCCTTACTTACTTTCAGCACTCAGTTCTTAAGTGCTGATTTCCAATTATCATTGTCATAGAGACCCGTTCTCTATCCTATCCTAAGTGCCTTCTCCCCACCACTTGTGGTAAGCTTTCAACTGTGGGCCAGTCCTCCTGGCAGTTGTTTCGACAGTTCTTGGGTATTAGTCTTATATTATGTTTTTTTAAAATCCCACAAATGAGTGCAATCATACTGCGTCTGTCCCTCTCCTTCTGACTCAATTTACTCAGCATAATACTCTCCATGTCCATGCATTTATAAGCAAATTTTGTGACTTTATTTTTTCTACTAGCTTCATAGTATTCTTTTATGTAGATTTACCATAGTTTCTTTTCTATTTTTTTTTACTTTATTTAAACACTGTGATTTACAAAGTTTTTCAAGGAACAGTTGACTCAACTAGTCAACATTCCAACACCAATCCTACCACCAGTGTACCCTTACAGCCACCAAAGACTCTTGTTTCCACCTATCCAAACCCCATGCCTGCTTCCTTAGCAGGAACAAATCGTACTGCATGTTACAACATACATATTGGAATGGTATTGATAATGTCATGATCTTTTTGCTGGGTTTTTACATGTGAATTGGGCCATTTGTGTTATTGCTTTCAATTATTGAATTTTTTGAACATGGTAGTTTCCACTCAAATTTTTAACAAAGATTTGCTCATATCGATTTCTTACAAATATTCAATACTCAACCCCAAACCCACCACCATTGCAATTATAGACAACAATTATTTCAAATTTTCTCAGTCACTACTTGAGCCTGTCCTAAGCAAACACTGAATAATTTATTTTATATTGCTTGTTAGAACTAATTTGCTAAATATGGTCAAGAAATATATTCTCAGAAGTTAATGAGGATTAACCCATTGGGCCATTAAGCCCTTTGTATAAGAAACTACTGATATGCTGTTAATAGGATAGACATTGTGACTACATATATTTGTTATTGGGTGCCTTATAATTACATCTATTAAATGTGCTTTGATACTTGGCATATCACCAGAGTTTGAGATGTCACATGGCCACATCCGTGGCCAAATTCAGGAATTTCAGAGATTGTAACTAAGTTATTGGTCTTTTCGAGATTTATATAGGAATATCTGGATAATGGCTGGTGGATGAGATTACTTTGGCGCCTGAGGCAGTTCATGGGTGTGGCCAGCAGGCCTTCTGAAAACAGGGGAGATGGGGGTAGGGGATCCATCCCTGACTGCAAGAGAGCCTGGAGAAGTCAGTCCCAGAAACTCGCATACCTGAGGTTTTCACCCGGTTCACTCAAGGGTCGGGCTTATCTGAGCAGAGGATTCCAACCTTGAGCAAGGCAGTGGTGTTGTGTGTGGAAGTTTTTCAGCTGGTGGGGCTCTTTGGGCTGGGCAGGACCAGGACCTCACCAATCCACTTCGAGGTGAACACCTTTGTTCAACCTGGTGTGGAAGGACCGAGAGCATCTCTCTGTACCATAGTTTCTTTATCCAGTTGTCTGTCCTCAGGCGCTCAGATTGTTTCTGGATTCGCTGCAATGAGCATAGTAGTGCAGATGGCATTTCTGCAGTGTGTTTTTTGGCCTTCCAGGGCATAGTTCCAGAAATTGTATTGCTGGGTTATATGAAAGCTCAGTTTCTGTTTTGTTTTGTTTTGTTTTTTAAAGAAATGCCCATATTGTTTTCTCAAAAGGCTGGACCAGTCAGCATTCCCACCAAAAATGAAGAAGAGTTTCTTTCTCCCTGCATCTGTGCCAGCACTGGTTGCTCGTGTTCTTTTTGATGTGTGCCAGTCTCTGTGGTGTGAAACTATATCTCATGTTTTTTTTGACTTGCATCTCCCCTGATGATTAGTGATGTACAGCACTTTTTATGTGTCTTTTGACCATTTGTATTTATTCTTTGAGGAAGTTTCTGTTAATTTCTTTTCCCCATTATTTGATGATATTGGATTTTTCTTTGTATAGTTCTACCACTGTTTGCCTTTTTAAAGTGTTGATGTTTACTATTATTTTTACAGTATTATTTTTTGGTTTTGAGGTCATACGCAGTTACCCTGGGCTATACCTGGATCTGTGCTCAGGGTCACTCTCAGTGAGTTTAAGGTACCATATATGCTGCTGGGGATGAAGCCAGGGTGAATTGTATGCAAGGCAAGAGCACTAGTCTCTGTACTCTCTCTCCTGCCTAAGACCACTATTATATTGGGGCCTGTCTATAACATGCAATTTTTTTTCTTTTTAATATTTTATTATATGACCGTGAGATATAAAATTACAAAGATGTTCATGTTTGGGTTTCGGTCACACAGTGTCCAGCATCCATACCTCCATCAGTGCCCATTTTCCACCACCAATAACCCCAATTCCTCCCCCTCCCCTAGCCTGCCTCTATGGCAGGTTTTCTCTCTCTTTCTCTCTTCTCTTACACATTGTGCACTGCAATATATACGTTTAGAGGTTATCCAGTGTATCTTTTTTCCTATATTCAATGCTCAGTTCTAGGCTGATTTTATCATTTTCAACGATTATTAGCACCCTGTTCCCTTCTCTGTCTTACCTAACCTCTGACTCCCACACACTTTAGATTCCACCTTTGACAAGACCACCTGATTCATGTTTTGCATGATCTTGGATATTAGTATCATAATATATATGTATATATACATATATATTTATGTCATGCAAATAAATGCAGTCATTCTATATCTGTCTTTTTCCTTGTAACTAATTTCACTCAACATGAGCCTCTCCATGTCCATCCACTTACAGACAAATTTCATAACTTCATTTTTCCCAACAGCTGCATAATATTCCATTGTGTAGATGTACCAAAGTTTCTTTATCCAGTCATCAGTTCTTGGGCACTCTAGCTGTTTACATATTTTGGCTATTGTGAATAGTGCTGCTATGAAGATAAAATGCAGATGGTGTTGCTGCTGTGTGTTTTTGGCTTCCTAGGGTATATTCCCAGGAGTAGTATGGCTGGGTCAAATTGGAGCTCAATTTCTAGACTTTGGAGGAATGTCCATATGTTTTCCAAAAAGGCTGTACCAGTCAACATTCCCACCAACAATGGATGAGAGTCCCTTTCTCCCCGCATCCATGCCAGCATTTGTTGCCCTTGCCCTTTTGTATATGTGCCAGCTTCTGTGGTGTGAGGTGATATCTCATTGTCGTTGATTTGCATCTCTCTGATGATTAGTGATGATAAGCATTTTTTCATATGCCTTTTGGCCATTCAAATTGCTTCCCTTATCAAAGTTTCTGTTCATTTCTTCTCCCCATTTTTTGATGGGGTTGGCTGTTTTCTTCTTGTAAAGTTCTACCAGTGGCAGGCATGCAATTTCTATTGGCAGAGCAAGACTATGACAGAATCTGCATTTTCAAGGCAATTTCTAAATTGTCCCAGAGTCTCATAGCAGTTCTTTGTCAGGTTAGTCTTTAGTGTTTTAAATGCATTTTTGACATTTTCTCCACCTTCATAAGCTTTTATTGGGAGGTTATATGATGTTGTATCACGGGTTACTGCCCAGCCATCTATTAAACCCAAATACTGTATCTAAGTTTAAAAATAACCTGTTTTAGTGTGATTCAAGTTGCTGGATATGATACTAAAATTCAATTTCTTTGCAGAAATAACCATCAGTGTACTTCTTAATCACTTTCTTAATGGCCTCAAAATATTTTTTGTGAAATATTTCAGAGAATCTTTTTGTACTTATCAGGAATTCACTTGAGAATTTAGGTTCCTTTTTTTTCACATGTCATGAATTTCAACACTATCTTTCTGAGTCATAGCTGATCTGCAGTCTAAAACCAATCAGGGAATCATCTCCAAAATAGCATCTCTGCACCAATGAGAGCTCCCTTTGAAAATAAGTCTGACAGGTTCGCACAATTTAAATTGAGCATAGACTGCAAAGCAGCCCTCATCCATTAGTTCAACTGACCTTTGAACAACCCAGACCAGAAAAGAATAAGGCCAGAAATCAAAGAACACTCTAATCTTGGCAAGCCTATCCACCTGAAGTGTAAATGGCAATCATGCATGAATGGGAACTGTCCACCATGAAAGTCAGCTAAAATGGAAAGAGCACTTCATTAGGAGTCTGAGATTTTGAGTTATACTGCTGTTTTTCAAAATATAGTGACGATGTCACTTAACTTCTTTGGATCTCTCTTCCCTTATAAAATAGGATATTTAGCGAGGCCAATATGCTACCTGCACGGCAGAGCCTGGCAAGCTACCCGTGTTGTATTTGATATATATGCCAAATACCAGTAACAATTATAGACCTCATTCTGGAATGGATTGAGGCTCTTTATGTTCCTGGAGCAAGCAGATGCCTTGGGCTCTACTAGCATGAGACAGGACATATGGAGATGTTACTGGGACCCGCTCGAGCAAATCGATGATAAACGGGAAGACAGTGACAGTGATTTAGCGAGGCCACACATCCTTCAACATTTTCTTTCCCTGCCCTCAGGGAGATCATGTTAACTGGGCAGACATGAGGACCAAATGGTCGCTATGAATCTTTAGAGATTTGGGGGGTTCAAATGCCAACTCCACCCACTTATTAACTGTATGACATTGAAAAAATTAATTTGTTTTCTTATTGCCTCATTTCCCTCATTCTTAAAATGAGGGGTGATGATAATACCTACGTCATAAGGCATTTTCACTGAGGTCCAAATGAAATCATGTACATCAAGTTCTTAGCTCAGTTCCTTGTGCTGCAGGCAAGAAGATTGGGGGTCTGGTAATGTCTGTGTGGGGACAAACAAAGTCTGAAACCTAAACCAGCCCCCCAAATCATGGAGACCCTTGACACAAAGGGTGCTTTGCTGGAGCCTGGTAAAGCCATTGAGAAGCAGAATTCCAGGTCAAGTTCAGGAGGCATCCTGAGGGAAGAGGTGGCTGGACACCTGGGAGGAGAGGTGGGGGAGAGGGGAAGCAGTAAATTTCCTTAAATTTCCTTCTTGAGGTGTGTCTCTCTCCTCCCCCACTTCACATAAGTCACCTGGGAATCACCACTAGCACTAGCAACACTAGCACAAAGTAAGCACCAAGAAACAAACTGTCACCCCGAAAGAACTGATTCACTTTGAGAGGCTGTTGATTTGCCTGAAAGCCCACTATGTCTAATCCTACAATAATTTTCTTTCCTCCCACCCATCCCTGCAAAATTTAATTAGGCCCAAAGGATTGACATGTCATGTGATGTAAATAAAGATTTTGTAGATCTTACAGAGATTTCCAGGAAGGAGTAGAATGAACAGCTTGGGTCCTGGGATGGCTCAATGATAGAGCATCTGCCTCACAGACATGAGGCTCCAAGTTCTAACCCTGACACCATCCCACATGCTAGGTGTAATTCTAGCAGCACTGGTCTTTGTGTTCCCTTGTGTCCCAAACAAAAAAGTGGGATCTCTGGCTCCACTCAGCCTCGTGTGCTGATACTTATCACTCCACAGCAATGAAGCGAAGGGAAGGGGAAAAATAATCTCAACTACATTTGCTTAACTTGTTTTAGGCATAGGGCTGAATGGTTCCCATGGGTGACCTATGTTCATTCTATATAATTGAGCAACATTTAAGCCAACTTTCTTGGCTATTTTAACTTTTCTCTATAGGCATTTTCCTTTAGAATGACATTCTGAGAAGTCTTTTTTCTTCTGTCCTCTTTTTTTTCAAGGACTAAAAATTCCCCAAATTGTGCCCCAAAATTCTGTTTTTCCAGCAAGTTGCATAACTCATTTAGTAAAACAAGGCCAGCCCACTCCCTAATTCATGCTTGCCTACAGCTATTTCAGCTCAGCCCACCGGGTCTGCTCTCAGGGGTTCTTGTCACCCCATGCACTGGGAGAGTACCTAGATTTCGACTTTTCTCCTTATTTTTATCCCCTGCCTTTTGTGTTGCCCGCTACATAGGTTTATACATTTGTAAATACTTATGAAGTTGATAAGTAGAAAAACTATGTTAGCATAAAGGCAGATTTTCCTGCACTGGTGGGTTCTTGAGAGCTGTATGAAAGATTTGTATACAAAACTCAGCAGATAAAATGTTAGTTTATTGTACAGATAAAGCAAAGCAGAAGAGTCCAGGTCCTTCCCCAGGTTTCCAGGTTTCTCCTTTACCTGTGAACAACGTCATCAGTCCCCGCCCTGATGTCATCCTGTGAATGACCTCTCTGTCTCATCATTCGTAGTCTATTTTCCTACTGTGAGCGACAACCAGGCCCTGTCCCTGCATTGCTTTCTATCCCATTTGCACTTTTATCAGCCTCTGGCCCCAACCACTTCCACATGAACAAGAGCCCTGTGCTTTATATCTATCACTGGGCCTCCCAACTGTACCCCAGAAGTATGACCCACATGTATATGGGTGAGACTCCTATGCTCAGCACCTTATTATCACCTGAGCATCGGGCCCTGCCTCAATCTGAGCTTTCCAGCGCATCTGAGCCTTTCCTGTATTCTGCCCTGTCTGGGTTTCTGTGGCCTCCCTGTACTCTGCTATTTGTCTGGGTATGCAGCCCTACCTGATCCTGAAGGTCTAGAGAGAGAGGAGAGACTCTGGAAAGTGAGATGGGACTGTGGTGCCTTTTATCTACTGACATACCCCACCCACCCCCCAGCCATTCTGATTGGAGTATTTTTTCTTTCTTGTCATAGAGAGAATGTCAATTAACAGAAAATATATCATAGATAGTAAATATTCTAATAAAATCTAACAAGTATGCTAATTAGGGGAGGGAGAACATATTTATAAATCTGACTTCTGAGGAAAGATAAAGGAGAAAAAAGACTCTAGCTCCCAGGAGCCTCTCCATTGGCCTCTGCAGAGCTGGGATTGGCTCCTAGTAGGTGTCTGTAATATAAGTTCATTGATAGTCTTTGAACTGTCAAAGTAATTAGAGAGCAGGGCAAGGATCAAAGCAGGAATGGGCAGATCTAGAAGACAATGCATCAATTATCCAACTAAATTGTTCTAAGAACGCATTTTTAAATCATGCAGAATTCCAATTATTTGGTTTTGAGGGGCTATTATTTACTGTTTAACTAGAAAACTAGGATCTGTAGAATACTTTGCCAAGTCTCAGCCATCCAACACTAAGTTATGAAAAGAGAAGACACTTACATGAACACACACAGACACACACACACACACACACTCACAATAAGATTAAAACATATAAAATAAATCTGCCTGGTTTTTCTATTCTCTCTTCCCTAAAGTTTAAAAGCTAAGTTTCAACTCTTGCCACCCTGGTTACAAGGATAGAACAAGCCAAAAATTAAAAAAGATGGATTGAGTACAAGACACTCTGTCAAACTAATTTCTGTTCCTTATTGCTTTAAATGCATAGAAAGATGTTATAAATAAGAGACAGATGGTCAGACCTGCATGGATGGAAGAGAACCTGGGTCAGCAAAACACCAATTCATTGACCTCTAAAACAGAGGTTGACAAACTACAGAATGTGGGAAAATGATGGTCCATTGCTTATCTTCATATGACACATAAGCTATAAATAATTCTGACATTTTTAAGTGACTGGGAGAAATTAAGAAACTTGAAAATAATACAAGTAGTCATGCCCATTAATATACCTATCTAGTTTCAACAAACAATATAGCCACAAATCCTAGAATGGTTATTATTTGGCCCTTTTCAGAAAGAGGTTGTCTCTGCTGTCTCTGTTCTAAAAAAGCATAGCAATGTCACCCAAGTAAACACATTCTGATTAAACTGATTAAATCTGACCTATTCACATTAATTTCTCCTCTTTGTGGGATGGTAGAAAGAGCTTTAAAAGAACAGTAAGGGCTTTTTTTCTAAGGCAACCATTCATCAGAATTAGTCTAGAGAGGGAGCAGTAGATTTTGAGACGGTACCTGCATATTTGGCTTAAAGTCCTTTAAGGATCTCCAGGAGTGACTAAACCAAGTATGAGTCTGAAGAAACAGTGGAGGTAGAGATTTGAGATGTCTATGGAGAGACTCATGTAGCCATGGCTAAGATTCCCCAGGGTTTTTATAGATGATGAGAAGACAGTTGGTTAGGTTTGTCTGATCAAATATTTATTTGCTAAATCTGGCAACCTCATGGGGGAGAGAGAGAACTCTAGAATACGAAGTTTAAATAGAAAAGGAAGAACTTACAAAGGAAACCCAAAAAAGGGTATGTCAGAAGCATCGAAGAAGAATCTAAACGTAGGAGCCTTGATGGACCTTGGCGAGGATGGTTCGACTTGCACAGTGGAGGAGGGAGACAGGGAATTGAAAAGAGACAGAAATACGGAGCACAGGGCTCTTCTTCCAGAAATGTACTTGTGCTGCAAAATGCCCAAGTATTCGTGTTGAGGGTGGAAGCTGGGTTAGTAGCTAATTTGGGGTGAAGCGAGTCATAGATGTTTGTCTTTGATAAAGGTGAGAAGACAGAGGCAGTGGATGAAGTTTGGGGAAAGTGGTGTCTTTGCTGCTGTGACATTAGACTCTGTTGATAATCACATAATAATTTTCAACAGGGGCTAGAGTGACAGTATAGCAGGTAGGGCATTTGCCTTGCACATGGCAAACCTGAGTTGGATCATCAGTATCTCATATGGTCCCCCAAGCACTGCCAGTAGTAATTCCCAGGTGTAGAGGCAGTTGTAATCCCTAAGCATGACCAGATGTGAACCAAAAAAGACAAAAAAAATTTTTTTACAGCATAAACCACACTCACTACCACATTCACTCCTAGTAAGGAATGGTAGCTAAAGTATAGGTGACCTTTCCGTCGGTATCCACCTCTTCACTAATGTATCTAGGCTTCTCCAGAGTCCATTCCTGCACCCACAGACCAGTCCTACTCTCTCATCTAGCTTCAACTCTCTTTGACACATTCTAACCTCCTGGAAGTTGGGATCTTTGATTGGACTCAGTTTGGAGCAGAAGAGCACAAAAACATTGTCCACAAACCCATTTGGTACCTAAAAGTGTTGCGTATCCCCCAAGGGGCTTTCCACAAGGAAGGAAGTCAGCCAGTATGAGTTAGGCAGGTCTACCCTTTCCTTAGAAACAAAGATGCGGCAGAAACCCATCTCTACATGGTGCTCTTCTGGCTGGGAACCTATCATTTCATTCATAACTTTGCAAAGATAATTATAGCATACTAGAGAGGGACAGCTTGATGAATAACTGTTTATTTTTAAAGGAGACATTTTTCATGCACTGGCTGCATAATGGAGTCAGGGACACAGCAAGCTGTTGTCATTTAATTGTCTAACAGGGTTCTTTGTGGAAAACAGAAAATTTCCTTATACCAGTAACAATTATAGACCTCATTCCCATGACCTGATGGAATGGTTTGAGGCTCTTTATGTTCCTAGAGCAAGCAGGTGCCCTTGGGCTCTACTAGCATGCGACAGGACATATGGAGATGTTATTGGTGCCCGCTCAAGCAAATTGATGATGAGCGGGAAGATAGTGATACAGTGATAGATAATATTTTCTATCTTATCTTTGGCCCTGCTCAGAAGCATCTCTTAGAGGTAAAATTCTAAACGTCAGGTTTCTTTTGTGTCAATTTTTTCAAGCAGCACCTGTTAGCCTCTTTCTTCTGCTCCACCTTCAGACTCAGCTCTACACCAGGTCCAATCACAGCTTAACTGGGAGGTAGATAGTAAATAACTTATCTTTTTCCCCCTACCTAATGTAGGGTCTCAACAGAGATAGTTATTAGGGGAACTAATTGGGGGATTTGGGGGAACCTAAAGATCCTAATTGCTTTCACTGTGTTTATGATGCAAGACTTACCTTCTCAGTGTTCAGATGTTTTGAAGAACTGTGGAATATTTGTACAATAAAAGCATATAAATAATGAATTTAAGGCTTGGATAAGAAAAGTAAGGGACTTGAGTAGTATTAATAGATGACACTTATTGAGTAAGTGTGGACTTTTGACTGATCTAACCCCTTTACATGATTGCTAATGAATTCTTTATTTTTATTCAAATATTATTTTATTCAATATAACACTGAATATTTTAACACTGAATATTATTATTTATTTAAAATAGTTTTATTATCCTACCATGAGATATACAATTACAAAGATGTTCATGTTTGGGTTTCCAGTCATACAGTGTTCCAGCACCCATCCCTCCTCCAGTGCTCGTTTCCCACCACCAATGTCCCCAATTCCCTCACATCTCCCCTAGCCTGCCTCTATGGCAAGCACTTTGCCTCTTCTCTATTTCTCTCTCTCTTTCTCTCTCTCTCTCTTACTTTTCTTACACATTGTGGTTTGCAATGCATGCCTTTAGAGGTTATCATTTATATCCCTTTGCCTACTTTCAATGTGCAGTTTTATGCTGGTATTATCATTTCCAACAATTATTAGTACACTGCTCCTTTCTCTGCCTTACCTAACCTCGGACTCCCACATTCTTGCAGTACATTTCACCCATTGACAAGACCACCTACCTGATCCATGGCCTTGGATATTGGTATTATACTATTTTTTATATCCCACAAATAAATGCAGTCATTCTATATCTGTCCTTTTCCCTATGGCTAATTTCACTCAGCATATTCTCTCCATGTCCATCCATTTATAGGCAAATTTAATAACTTAATTTTTCCTAACAGCAGCATAGTATTCCATTGTACCACAATACTTACCTTCTCAGTGTTCAGATGTTTTGTAGAACTGGGGAATATTTGCACAATAAAAGCATATATTTTTTTTTGTGTAGATATACCATAGTTTCTTTATCCAGTCATCTGTTCTCGGGCACTCTGGTTGTTTCCAGATTCTGGCTATTGTGAATAGTGCTGCTTTGAACATAGAAGTGTAGATGGTGTTTCTGCTGTGTGTTTTTGGCCTCCTGGGGTATATTCCCAGGAGTGGTATTGCTGGGTCAAATGGGAGCTCAATTTCTAGTTTTTGGAGGAATGTCCATATTGAGAGTCTCTTTCTCCCTGCATCCATGCCAGCACTTGTTGTTCTTGCACTTTTGGAGATGTGCTAGTCTCTGTGGTATGAGATGATATCTCATTATTGTTTTGACTTGCATATCCCTGATGATTATTTATGATGAGCATTTTTTCATATGCCCTTTGGCCATTCGAATTTCTTCATTTTGGAATTTTCTGTTCATTTCTTCTCTCCATTTTTTGATGGGTTGCCTATTTTCTTCACGTAAAGTTCTACCAGTGCTTGATATATCCTGGATATTAACCACTTATCAGATGGGTATTGGGCGTTTTCCACTCTGTGGACTCTCTGTGTATCTTGTCACCATTTCTTTTGAGGTGAAGAAGCTTTTTAGTTTCATGTAGTCTCATATGTTTATCTCTGCTTCCAATTGCTTTGTTAGTGGTGTTTCATCTTTGAAGATGTCTTTAGCTTCAATGTCACCACATCACATTTTCCTATATTTTCTTCAACAACCTTTATGGATTTAGGTCTGATTAGTAATGAATTCTTGAAAAAAAATGTACAAGTTAGATAGCATCATTACAATCTCTTATGGTATAATGAAGGTATCGGGAACTTGACAAAAAGTCATTCAGCCAAGAGGTGAGCTAGAATTCAAATCCAGAGTGTATGAGTATGGGTATAAGTACCTGATACCCCATAGAGAAGATGCTGTGTTGTGCTGTACTATCTATCACTATCTTCCCATTCATCATCTATTTACTAGAGCGGGCACCAGTAATATCTCCATATGTCCTGTCTAATGCTAGTAGAAGCAAAAAGGCATCCGCTTGCTCCAGGAACATAAAGAGCCTCAAATTATTATAATAGGTCATGGGAATAACCTAATATAAATGTTACTGGTATTTGGCATATCAAATACAACATGAGCAGCATGCCAGGCTTGCCGTGCGGGTGGCATACTCTTGTAGTCACCTCTGAATAAAGCATTTATTGATGAACTGAGTGGCCGCTCGCGGCGCGAGCCGGGCTGTGATAGTCTGGTCTGCTGGGTGGAGTTGTGAGGAGAGGGAAGTCCGGATGTGGAAGATGGCGGCCCCCCATGGAGTTGGCGGGGGGTCGTCTGGCTTGTTGTGAGGCTCTGCTGGGGTGGCAGGCCAGGGCTAGAACCCGCCATGCCTCCCAGGTGCCTCATGAGCGGCTGGGCACAGGGAGAGCAAGGAGCAGCTCTGCCCCATGTCTGAGAGTCTCTGGTTCAGCATACCTGGGCCAGATTGAAAAAAAAAACTTCTGCAGGGTGGGTGTGGATGATCCAGGCTGTGATAGTCTGGTCTGCTGGGTGGAGTTGTGACGAGAGAGAAGTCCGGATGTGGAAGATGGCGGCCCCCATGGAGTCGGATGGGGGGGTCGTCTGGCTTGTTGTGAGGCTCTGCTGGGGTGGCAGGCCAGGGCTAGAACCCCGCCATGCCTCCCAGGTGCCTCATGAGCGGCTGGGCACAGGGAGAGCAAGTAGCAGCTCTGTCCCATGTCTGAGAGTCTCTGGTTCAGCATACCTGGGCCAGATTGAAAAAAAAAACTGCTGCAGGGTGGGTGTGGATGATCCAGGCTGTGATAGTCTAGTCTGCTGGGTGGAGTTGTGATGAGAGGGAAGTCCAGGATGTGGAAGATGGCTGGCCCCCATGGAGTCGGCAGGGTGGGGGTCGTCTGGCTTTGTTGTGAGGCTCTGTTGGGATGGCAGGACAGAACAGTTGTGCTGTACAGTCTTAGCATATTCAGAACCAAATGACTCTTTTTCTAAACTGAGGGGAGTGTCATGTCTCACCATAGACACACACCCAGCCAAAGGCAGGCAAGGCTGTACCAGCCACAAAGCAACATGTTAGGTTCTACCCGTCACCCCAGTGACGGGTTTTATGGGCCAGTCTCATGCCCCAACATCTCTGAAGAGGCATCCGAGATTCAGACTCAACAAGAATCCATCGAAATCTTTTCAGTTCACCTCTAGATCTTCCTTTTCCTGCTTTTTCCCTTACCACAAAAACTGCTACCAAGAATTGAGCCCCACACATGTTCTACACACAGATCTCCACATGAGGGTATACATCTCCAGAGTGCTGGTCTGCAACACTACCCTAGACGTGACTATGAGGATGAGAAAAAAAATACAGATTTACAGGCCAGTATTAAAGAGGAGCCTTTAAGTGATCATCTCTGAGCCTCCTAAGAGCCAAAGGAAAGGTGTGTACATGAAAACAACCAATCTTCCTGTGGAGTTGAAGCTAGGACCCCTTCCCCCACCTCAGTCCCCTTGGCAATGCCTGGTGGGTCCACCCAGAATTGTGGCCGGCTAGGAACCAGGGACAGAGGCACAGGGCAGAGCTGCTGCCAGCTCAGCTTGTGCTAGGCTAATGAGGTGTCCTGGAATGGGGCAGGTTCTGCTCCTTGCCTGCCCCAGTCCCCCCAGACAGACTCTCAGAGGCCGGAAATCATCATGTATAACAACTGCAGTCACTTTCCAGGTCTGGACTCCACAGCTCACCAGAGCCACCCACCCCCACACTCCCATGTCGTGCAGGCAATAGCTCAAAACCTGGTATATTCATCTAACAGGTATCCCATCACATTTTATAGAAACAAACTGTGTGGGTAGGATGTGTGGTCTGGGGGACCATCTCGGTAATTTCCTATATAGTGGACTCAAATGGCACAATGGAGATTAAAGGATCTCTATTGACTTTCGGTCTAACATCATATTCTACTGTAATTTGAGAATTATCTCCAACAAGCAATATAGAATAGATTATTCAGTATATGAATAGGAAAAGCTCA
>JAJIBD010006385.1:0-89519 GCA_021461705.1 Cryptotis parvus | reverse complement strand
AGAGGGCACAGGCAGGCGGTGCAGAGAGGGCGCAGGCAGGAGGTATAGAGAGGGGCACAGGCAGGCGGTGCAGAGAGGGCACAGGCAGGCGGTGCAGAGAGAGGCGCAGGCAGGCGGTGCAGAGAGGGCGCAGGCAGGTGGTGCAGAGAGGCGCAGGCAGGAGGTGCAGAGAGGGCACAGGCAGGCGGTGCAGAGAGGGCGCAGGCAGGCGGTGCAGAGAGAGCGCAGGCAGTTAGCAAATTCTTCCCATGTTTCTCCAAAGCGTTTGACAGATGCAGATTCCGGAGGCGAGCGGGATGCATCCTTTCGGAGCAGGGGATTCCTCCAGGGCCCAGTGAGAAAGTGTCAGAAGAAGAATGTGGGGTCGGGGGCCCGGAGCGATAGCCCAGCGGGTAGGGCGTTTGCCTTGCACGCAGCTGGCCTGTGCTGGCCTGGGTTTAATCCCTACATCCCATATGTTCCCCGAGCTCCGCCAGGAGTAATTAATGAGTGCAGAGCCAGGAGAAACCCTGAGCATCGCCGGGTGTGACCCAAAAAAGCAAAATAATAATAATAATAATAATAATAATAATAATAATAATAATGTGGGGTCAGGGGTGAAGGCCGCCAGGCATGTGCATCCGCCCACAGCTGCCACGCAAGCCCAGCGCACGGACAGATGAGGACCCCAGGGAAAACGCTCTCTGCAGCCAGTGGTCTGGGTTCGAGTTCTGACCTTGGGACCCTGAGCCAGTTACTGAGCCCTTGTTCCTCGGTTTCTCATCTGCTAAATGGGTATGTGTCACCCCAAATCAGCCTCCAGAAAGCGATGCAGGAAAAGGCATTGGGGTGATTGTTTCTAATCGAATCGATGTGCAAGAGAGCACCGGAGACTCGGACCAGCTCGCTGACCCCTCCTTGCCCCCGCAGGCTGACAGCCAGAGAGAAGACCCCAGGCCAGCACCCATCGCTGGTCAGTCCCCAGCACCCCCAGCCCCCAGGACAGTGCTTGGTGCTGGAGTCAGTGACCCCAGCACCCTCCCCCCAGCCCCACCTCTGTGGACCCCCATGCTGCAGGCCAGCCAGGGCAGAGAATGCAGAGCGGGGCCCCGGGCTTCTGAACACCCCGGGAGAACCCAGACCCCGCGTCAGAGGATGCGGCCCTGCCCAGCGTCCAGCTCGGCAGCATCACAGGCGCAGACACGGTCCGTCCCCTCTTGGCCGGGACCTCAGTCCTGCCATGCTGCTCCTCTGCCCCCACCCGTGCTCCGTCTCTGCGCCCCACCCACAGGGCGTCCTCCCTCCCCAGCCCATCAGCAGGGTGGGGGCCACAGGGTCACCTAGCCGGATGCTTCTGCGGGGTCTGAGTTCAGCTGTCCCAGAAAGGGCACGCGCCATGTAAGGCCCATGAACTGACCTGTGTGTTCCACCAGCTTCATCTCTTCCCTGACAAAAGCTGTTGTTCTCTCCAGGGGGCTTCCTTCCTTGCTCAGGAAGTGGAGGTAGGACGTGATGTGTGAGCTGTGGCAGCCATCTGCTAGCCATGAGGCAGGCAGCATGAGAAGGCAGCAGGCTCAGGGAGGGAGCAACGTGGGTGCTCAAGACCATGGTGATGTCACGGAGACACGCCCTGCCCTGCCCTCGCCCGAAAGACCCTTTAGGGGGCGCCGAAGTGTGCGCCTCACATCCTCACTGCAGCAGCAGGTGGCGGGAGGTGCTCCTGGGGGCAGACAGACGATGGAAGGGGCAAGGGGGCAGCCGGGCTGCGCCTCCCGGTGCCACACACCTGGAGGAACTTCCCTGGTGAACGGCTTCACAGAGGGCAGAGGGCTGGCGCCCAGGGTCAGCCATGAACACCCCTCCCAGGGGAGACCCACAGCAGCAGGGCGCAACTGACCCCAGCCCTACCCAGCAAGGCGCTGAGCTGCTGAGGGCAGCTTCTGGGGAGGGCTCCCAGGGTCTCCTCCCCAGGGCCAAGCAGGGACCCCTCACCAGCCCGCAGCTCACCCTCCTGAGGACTGATTCCCTTCTCTGCTCCCCCAAAGAAGCATCTGCCTCTGCTACCGGCTGCTGGAAGGGCGGGGTGATGGGGCAGGAGGGAACCCCGGCGAGGCGTCTGGGCTGGAAGCTCAGGCACAAGAAGCAAATGCAGCCACGGAGACCCCTGCTCTGCGTCACTGGGTGCAACAGGAGTCCGGTCGCGGGAGGGAGCTAAGCACCCAGCACAAGCACTAAGCACCAAGCACCAGCACCTAGCACTAAGCACCAGGCACCAGCACCCAGCACTAAGCACCAGCACCCAGCATACCTTTTCAGCCCTCTGTCCGGACACAGGCCTTGGGAGGGTCACTCTTGCCTCCTCCATGCATGATGGAGGTGAGCGCGGTCCTGCAGTGCCCAAACACATGTCCACGCTCCAGCAGCACCTGAAGGTGTCTGTGAGGGGAGGGCCCATGCCCTGCAGTCCGGACAGTGCTGGGTGTTGCCCTGGCCAGGCATCCTGCGTGGTGTCCACAGCCTTAGGAAGCCACAGGCCTCAAACTTCCCTCCTGGAATCCAAGCCTGTGGTCAGATGCCACAGCCAGTGGGGTGGCCACGGGAGGCTACAGGCTCCCTCATCCACAGTCCCTGCTGGGCGTCCACGCAGAGAGCAGGAGAGCTGCCAGCCGAGCTGCTGGAGGCAGATTCTGAGGAGGGGGCGTGCCACTGTGTGGGGTCACTAGGGCGGCTCCTGCACAGGGCCTGAACCAGGCCGGGAGCTGCCCCAGCAGCCCAACGCCAGCCCACGCCCGCCAGGGCCTGGCCCGCACCCCTCCCCGTAACGGGCGGGAGGCGGAGGGCAGGAGGGGGCCAGGCTGGCACAGCGGGTGACCCTGGGAACAGACACACAGGACGAGTTCCCGAAACCTGCTCACGGCTGAGGCCTGATGCGTCCGGCCATGCCACAGGGTATGGGATGCGCCTGAGTCCTAGCTCGACACTCAGACACCCCAGCCACGGCTCCGACACGCCAGCCACGGCTCAGGCACCCCAGCCAAGGCTTAGACACCCCAGCCACAGCTCCGACACACCAGCCACGGCTCCTGACACCCCCCAGCCACGGCTCCGACACCCCAGCCATGGCTCAGACACCCCAGCCACGACTCAGACACCCTGCCCACGGCTCAGGCACCCCGGCCACGGCTCAGGCACCCTGGCCACGGCTCAGGCACCCCGGCCACGGCTCAGGCACCCCAGCCACGGCTCAGGCACCCCAGCCACGGCTCAGGCACCCCAGCCACGGCTCAGACACCCCAGCCACGACTCAGACACCCTGCCCACGGCTCAGACACCCCGCCACGGCTCAGGCACCCCAGCCACGGCTCAGACACCCCAGCCACGGCTCAGACACCCCAGCCACGGCTCAGACACCCTGCCCACGGCTCCGACACCCTGCCCACGGCTCAGACACCCCAGCCACGGCTCAGACACCCTGCCCACGGCTCAGACACCCCAGCCACGGCTCAGACACCCTGGCCATGGCTCCGACACCCTGCCCACGGCTCCGACACCCTGCCCACGGCTCAGGCACCCCAGCCACGGCTCAGACACCCCATGTTGACATGTTGTGTCCCAGCAGTAGCTGCTTCCACATGCACAAGGCCCCAATCTCTGGAGGAAGCCCAGTACCTCAGGCACCCTCGGGACAAGCCCCAGGGCTGTTGGGGCTCAGGACTGCTCCAGGCAGCGCCACTGGACGGATCCGGGGGAGGCCAACGTGGCTGCTCCCCGCACCCGCCAGGACAAGCCTGGCCTGCGATGGGGCTGTGCCAGCCCCACCCTGTCAGCACCCAGATTCCATTCAAGTGTGTGGCAGCCTCTGCCGGCCTCACTGCTCTGCAGAGCATCAGCGGCTCTGCCCCTCTCGCTTCAGGGGCTCTGAGCTGGAGCGGGGCCGGGCTGGGCTGGCGGGAGGCGGCAGTGTCCGTCAGGATCAGAGTCTGTTCCGGATGCTGGAGCAGAACCTGGAGGTCCCACAAGGTCCAAGGCTCGAAGAGACCATGGAAGCCACGAGCTCACTGGGCCAGCCCGCCCACCCATGCCATTCTACCTGCCTTGTGACCATGAAGGTCCACCCAGCCCCTGGCACGGGGACACAGCCTGTCCCCGAGCACCCACTGGGTGGTCCATGGACCCGAGTCAAATGTCCAGCCACCTCTCCTGTTCCTCTATGGAACACTGTGGCCAGGCGTCGGCAGACAAGGGCCTCGTGTGCAGGAGGCCCCTGCTCCACCCCCAGCCCCCAGCCCGGACTGGTAGACACTGGCACTGCCCTGAGGCCAAGGGCCCACTGTGTCCCCCAGCCACCAGAGACGACCATGGCCACTGCAGGCCTTGCCCTGGCCCTCAGGGGGTGCTGCAGGGCCTGGGGCAGGGAGGAGGCAGGTGGACCCGCGAGTCTGGATATACACAGCATGGCCGGGTCCCCCGGAGCCAGTCCTGGCACCGTGCTGGGTGCTGGGGCGGGAGAGGGCCGGGTCCTGCGTGGGCACTGGAATGGCAGACCATGCTGTGACCGTGCTCACCTGGGCACCAGCACGAGCTGCCCTCGTGGCATCCGGGGTCTAGCTCTGGGCAGGAAGCCCCTGTGTCCCGGCTCTGGTGAGTGAGAGAACGGGCCGGGGGGGAGCTGGGCCTCCCTAGCGGCCTCTGCACAGCCCCTGACACTGTGCAACACGGTCACACATGCAAAGGGTCGGGTTTGGACCAACGAGCCCTGAGAATGGCCAAGGCAAGGAAGCGGCACCCACTGCCCCCTGCACCAGGCATGGTTGGGCACCCACTGCCCCCGGACCAGGCATGGTTGGGCACCCACTGCCCCCCGGACCAGGCATGGTTGGGCACCCACTGCCCCTGGACCAGGCATGGTTGGGCACCCACTGCCCCCGGACCAGGCATGGTTGGGCACCCACTGCCCCTGGACCAGGCATGGTTGGGCACCCACTGCCCCTGGACCAGGCATGGTTGGGCACCCACTGCCCCCGGGCCAGGCATGGTTGGGCACACACTGCCCCCCGGGCCAGGGATGGTTGGGCACCCACTGCCCCCGGACCAGGCATGGTTGGGCACACACTGCCCCCGGACCAGGCATGGTTGGGCACCCACTGCCCCCAGACCAGGCATGGTTGGGCACCCACTGCCCCCGGACCAGGCATGGTTGGGCACCCACTGCCCCCGGACCAAGCATGGTTGGGCACCTACTGCCCCCGGCCAGGCATGGTTGGGCACACACTGCCCCCGGACCAGGCATGGTTGGGCACCCACTGCCCCCGGACCAAGCATGGTTGGGCACCCACTGCCCCCGGACCAGGCATGATTGGGGCACCCACTGCCCCCCCGGACCAGGCATGGTTGGGCACCCACTGCCCCCCGGACCAGGCATGGTTGGGCACCCACTGCCCCCCGGGCCAGGCATGGTTGGGCACACACTGCCCCCGGGCCAGGCATGGTTGGGCACACACTGCCCCCGGACCAGGCATGGTTGGGCACCCACTGCCCCCCGGACCAAGCATGGTTGGGCACCCACTGCCCCCGGACCAGGCATGATTGGGGCACCCACTGCCCCCGGCATGGTTGGGCACCCACTGCCCCCCGGACCAGGCATGGTTGGGGCACCCACTGCCCCCGGACCAGGCATGGTTAGGCACACACTGCCCCGGCCAGGCATGGTTGGGCACCCACTGCCCCCCGGACCAGGCATGGTTGGGCACCCACTGCCCCCGGACCAGGCATGGTTGGGCACCCACTGCCCCCGGACCAGGCATGATTGGGGCACCCACTGCCCCCGGACCAGGCATGGTTGGGGCACCACCAGGGCACAGGAACTGAGGAGGGCCCCAGCCTGGTACCTCCTTCCTCGCCACAGGGTCGGGGACCCCGTTCCCAGCTGGAGTGAGGACAGGACACAGGAGTTGGCCACGGCCACGCAGCCTCAGTGCTGTGGGAACAGGGTCTCTGAAGAGCCACAGGGCGACTGCCGGCACCCAGAACTCTCCGACGTGCTCCGGTCGCTGGTAAGAGGAACAGCCGCACCCTAGTAGGTCACTCCAGAAGGCAGACCCGGGGTTGTTGGTCAAGAGACTGTGTGCAGGTGTGAGTGCATGTGTGTGCGCCGGTGTGTGGAGGTATTCATGTGTGTGCGGTGTGTTCATGACTGCACGTGTTGGTGTTTGTTCAGGCGTGCTGTGTGTGCAGGTGTGTGCTGTGAGTGTGCACAGGTGTGTGTGCAGGTGTGTGTGCTGTGAGTGTGCACAGGTGTGTGTGCTGTGTGTGTGCAGGTGTGTGTGCTGTGAGTGTGCACAGGTGTGTGTGCAGGTGTGTGTGCTGTGAGTGTGCACAGGTGTGTGTGCTGTGTGTGTGCAGGTGTGTGTGCTGTGAGTGTGCACAGGTGTGTGTGCTGTGTGTGCAGGTGTGTGTGCTGTGAGTGTGCACAGGTGTGTGCTGTGTGTGCAGGTGTGTGCTCTGAGTGTGCATAGGTGTGTGTACTGTGTGTGTGCAGGTGTGTGTGCTGTGAGTGTGCACAGGTGTGTGTGCTGTGTGTGCACAGGTGTGTGTGCTGTGAGTGTGCACAGGTGTGTGTGCTGTGTGTGCTGCGAGTGTGCACAGGTGTGTGTGCTGTGAGTGTGCACAGGTGTGTGTGCTGTTTGTATGCAGGTGTGTGTGCTGTGAGTGTGCACAGGTGTGTGTGTGCTGTGAGTGTGCACAGGTGTGTGTGCTGTGTGTGTGCAGGTGTGTGTGCTGTGAGTGTGCACAGGTGTGTGTGCTGTGTGTGCTGTGAGTGTGCATGGTGTGTGTGCATGCACGTGTGTGTCCGTGTGTGTTCAGGTGTGTGCGTGCTGGGTGTGCTGTGAGTGTGCATGGTGTGTGTGCATGCACGTGTGTGTCCGTGTGTGTTCAGGTGTGTGCGTGCTGGGTGTGCTGGGTGTGGGGTGCTTCCCTCCCCCAGCTCTCTGCTCCCAGAATCTCTGGGAAAACACCTCTCGGGGGTGGAGTTGCTAGTGCGGAAACGGGGTCTGGCCAGCTAGGGTGGCCACTGCTTTCCCGTGAGCCCTGTGGTTCATCTGCTGCCCCCAGTAGCCAGACAGCCAGGCTGGGGGCTCTCTCTTGGCGCGTGTCCATGTTTTTGCAGCCAGGGCCACTCGATAACTTCCTAAGAGCTCAACTTGGGGTGGGTCTGACCCACCCACCTCCAGCCCCCGTCCTGGGGAGCCTCGTCCTGCCCCCTGCATCTGGAAGCTTCCCGCTGCGAATGGCGGATACAGGGAAGGGGGCGAGAGCAGCTCTGGGTCACCTCTGAGAAGCAGCGAGCGTCCCCCTGGCCCACCCCAGGTCACACAGCACCAAGGCCGGGCAGGCCTGAGTCAGGCTCCTCTGCGGCTTCTTCCTCCAGGCCGGGCCCCGTGTTGCTTCCGTGTGGCCCCTCTGACTGAGCTGGGCCAGGCATAGGGCAGCTACAGCCCTCACCTCTCACGGGTCTGGGGGCCCAAGATGTCCAGGGAGGCAGCGGAGGCCCAGGAGAGCAGATGTGTGTGCGCTGAGGCCCGGACATGCTGCAGGCGCTCTGGCATGGAGCCGACTTCGTAGTTGCAAGCACTCCCGTTGCTGCCTAGACGAGCCACTCCTTGGAGGGTTGGTGCACCCCAAGAGGGGCCTCAGGAAGCGGGCAGAGCTGCCCGTGCGCCCACCAGCCTGCAGCAGGCCTGAGGCAGAGGTGGGGGCGCGGGCGAGCCGGAAAGGGTCTGGAAGCTGCGCGCGTCTTGCCTGGGGTCGCCCGTAGCCAGAGCCTGTATTTAGTTTTCCTGGTAAATAGCAGCTCTGGTTTCTGCTAAAAGGATTCATTCCCAGAACACAATAATTTTCATCTCCTCCTCACTACAACCCCTAGTTTATGGCTAAATATACGCCATAATGAGCCGGCAGCCTGATAGCGTCGTTAAGGAGATATTTGACCTCGGGTTTAATTGCAGGATGGAATAAGTGGTGGGGACCGGACAGGGTCCCACAGCTGCGGGCTCCCTCGGCCGCTCCCACTGCGGGTCCCTGGGGCCCAGGCCGCCTCCCGGGCTCGGAGCTGGCACCCAGCCCTTCCCAGCGGCAGGGGGTTCGCCCAGGCCCTTCACCCGGTCTGCCCCTGCCCTCAACCCCCTAACAAGCTGCCCACCTGCACAGGCTGGGACACTCTCGGGCTGCTGGCCTGCTGCTGGGCAGATGGAACCAGGCTGGTCTGCCCCCAGCTCGCACCTCCTGCTGGCTGGCGGGTGCCAGGGAAGGGAGGGAGAGGAATTGGGAGTGGGGGGGGACGGCCCATAGGGCAGAAGTCCACACCCAGCCAGCCCAGCAATCCTGCTTAATAAACAGCCCCCTCGGGCACCCAGCCTGCGACCCTGGGGGAGCCTGTGCCCCGGATGGGCGGTCACAGATCTTCTGGTTTCTTCTCTCCGTTACACTGCGCAATGTCAAGGCTATAAACCCCACCGGGGAGTCAGAAAAACATGCCAGGGAGGGGGCGAGGACAAGTTCGCCCTTAGAAGGTGCCAGCAGCCGGCCTTCAGCTCACTTTGTCTGGTTCCGGGTTGGGGCGGCGCATACTTTAAGCCTGCAGGAAACTGCCAGTGCCCCCAGCCACGGCTCACCTCCCACTCCTGAGCCTCGAGAAGCAGAACCCCCACCCTGTCCCATGACAGCTGAACCCTCGAAAAGCAGAACCCCCACCCTGTCCCATGACAGCTGAACCCTCGAAAAGCAGAACCCCCACCCCATCCCATGACAGCTGAACCCTCACGAAGCAGAACCCCCACCCTGTCCCATGACAGCTGAACCCTCACGAGCAGAACCCCCCACCCCGTCCCATGAGGGCTGCCCAAGGGCCCATGTGGAGCCCGAGACCGCGGAGGGGTCTCAGAGCCAAGCGCATGGAACTCACACCTCCACCCTGTTTGGGGGACTCAGCACAATCACCCAACTTGAGGAGGTGACCCCGCCTCCGCGACAGCTGGGTGCCAGCAGGTTGCTGGAGTGAGGACCTGTGAGGAACATCCGCCTGGCCATAGGACAGGGAAGGAGCCGAGAGCAGAGGAGCCAGAGAGAGGAACGTCCCCCACGGGGGGGGTCCCAGGCTCTGAGCATGGCAGAGCACCTGCCGTGAGCTGGGCCCAGACAGCCCCACCCAAGCTGGAATGAGAAGGCGAGGAACTGCCCTGCCCTGCGCGGGCCATCTGCTCCCCGGCACCACCAGGAACGATCCTGGAGCTCACAGCTGGGCAGAAGCCTAAGCACCCCAGTTACGGCTCAAAACAAACAAAAACGGGACCCCCAAAAGGGGGTCCGGAGTGACAGTGCGGGTGGGAGGGTGTTTGCCTTCCATGTGGCCCACCTGAGTTCAATCCCCGGCATCCCATATGGTCCCTGAGCACCACCAGGAGTAATTCCTGAGTGCAGACCAGGGAGGCACCTCTGAGCATGGCTGGGTGTGACCCAAAATGCCCCTCCAAAAAAAAAACATGAACCAAAAAGGGTGGCGGGACCCCTTAAATCTCTGAACCAGTTTCTTGCACTGAACCGTGGAGCCCGGAAAGGTCTCAGTGCAAAGCTACCAACTGCGACTGATTGCTGAGCCGGGCCCAGCTCACCGGGGCCGCGTGGGGCCGCGTGCAGGGAGGAAACGGGTGTGGGGGAAACGTGTTAGAGTTGTTCAGGGAGCAGCCACTGCCTTACACCCCAAGAAGCAGAACTGATGGGGCGGAAACCGCCTCCCTCTGGCCTGAGGTCCTGGCAGAGCCCTGCTGGGCGCCAGAAGGGTCTGGGGCACTGTGTGCCGTCCCTGCTGGGCACCACCAGCCCTGCTGGATCTTCCCAAACTAAGGAGGAGGCCAGGGTGGATGCTGGGTGCTGGGAAGGGGCCGGACCCCCTGCTCTTTCTGGGGGGGGACCAGCTCCCAACCCCGGGGGCACCATATTCCTTTATAAGCGCAGAAAGGCAGTGCAGAGAGGGGTGACCTCACCCCCACAGAGGGGTCGAGAAGGGTATTAACTGGGTGCTCTGGCCAAACGCTTGGGGGGCGGAGGTGCCACGAGCACTTCTCTTTCCGGTGGGGGTCCCGGATCCCGACCCCAGACACTGCAATTAAAATCAAGGCATTCTAGGCTGGAGTGTGGGATTTTCCTACGGGAAAGTGGGGGAGCGGCCGAGTGACGCCTGCAAACGGCCGGTCCGGGGCCCACGCGAGAAAATTTAACCCAGTTCCAAAGCGGGGACCCGACCGGGGCGCTCGGAGGTGCAGCGCCGCTAACCCTTTGATTGGACACAGGGCGCCCCGGATCCCCGGGCCTGCAGTGATCTGCACGGGCTGTTTGTAATCCATCCTTGTTTTCATTAACATAAACACCACTTGAACGAAAATATACATGACCACCTACTTCGCGGAGAGAGCCGGCCCGGGTCCCACGCCACTCGCCCACCGGCCCCGCCCTCGCGGCGCACCCCGCTGTCCGGGGCCACGCGGTCCCCTGGGCGCGCGCGGGGCCGGCGCGGCCGCTTAGCTGCGGGCTGTGGCTCCCACCCGCCTGCAGTAACCCCCACCCCCAGCTGAGCTCAGCCGGCCGCCGCTGGCTGGCACGGCAAAGGTGCTGAGTTGTCAACGTAAATTCCGAGTTAAGCCACTTGTTGATAAAGGCAGCGGGTTCCTCCGTACCTGCCCGCCCTGGCGGAACGGCGCGGCCCGGCGGCCCGATTCCTTCTCGGGAAGTGCCTCTCTTCAGCGCAACGCCCAGCCTCGCCGGCGGGCATCCCCTGGAAAACGCAAGAACGGGGAGAGTTCACGAGCGACTGGAAGCGCCCCCTGGGCGGCGGGCTGGGGGTCCCGCGCGGGGGTCCCGGAGCAGCTGACCGTGCGCGGCGCCCCCACTTCTGCGCCGCGGGGAGTGAGGCGTCGCGGGACCTGGCAAACCGAAAGGGCCGCTCCGGACCCGGCTTCAGGGGCGCAGGGCAGGTGTGGCCTCACCCAAGGTCCCGGCACAGCCCGGGTCCCAGAGTCGCCGCCGCCCCGCACACGTTACCGCCCAGCCGCGGTTTTCGTCCCAGGCAATCTGGCTCCTGTCCGCGCCCCGGCCTGGAGCGCCCCAGCCTCGCGGCCCTGCATTCCGCTCCGGGCGTCACCCTCTAGCGGCAACCAGGCGCAAGCAGAGGCCCGACTCTCCCGCTCGCTCCCGCGCCCCGAAGCCGCCGCGGCTCACGGTCGGGGGACGCCCCATCGCGGTGCAAGCGGGGGCGCGCGGGGGCTGCCTCCCCCAACCCCTCTGCCCGCCCGCGCCACCAGCCCCGGAGACGACGGAGGCAGGTACAAGAGCGGGCGAAAGGGGGTACGCACTGCCCGCACCCCCGCCTTCGCCACCCTGCGCGGGAGTTGCCGACCCGGCGCTGGGATCTGGTCCCACTGTCCCGGGTCCGCGGCGGGGACCGCACCGCGCGTTCGCACACGCAGAGCCCGGCCCCAGGCGAAAGCACCGCAGCCCCGGGGTCCCTCACAAAGGGGAGACCGCGCCGGGCCCGCCACCGGGGATGCCGCGGGGATGCGGGTCCGAGCGCGCTGCGCGTCGGCGTCGGAGAGCGCGGAGCCCCCGCACGTCCGCCCCGCGCTGCCGCCCGCCTCCGCAGCACCGACGAGCAGCATTTGCGGGAAGCAGGGAGGGACCGCCAGGTTTCTCTTCCTGGTCTCTGAAAAAGGAGCGCGCGGGATTCCTAATTAAGTTAGTTTTCGGGCGAATGAAATGGGTCTTGGCCGAGCGGCAGGCGCTGGGGGCGCCGCCGCCCCGTGCGGCCACGTGGGCCCCGACCGGCCGAGCAGAGGGGGAGTGGGTGGGCGAGGCAGATAAAAGGGTCGATTCTGACCCCAGCGGGTAACCGAATGTTTGAAATGTTTTGAGGTTTATGCTTTTAAAAATAGCAGGTCTTATTAAGCCTCTTCAAGTCAGGGAGGAGGGTTTGCAGTAATTAATAGCTAATTAGCAGAGGGAGAGACCAGGATGAAATGAATGGAAATACACTCCCGAACGAAGTGCCCCCACACACACCCCCACGGATTGAAAAGAACCCTGGCGGGATCTGCCAGCGATCAGACCAAACCGTTGTCGGATTTGGTGGGTTTCAAAATAAAAAGAGGAGAGAGTTCGCAGCCTACTTTGTTTCACTTCCATTTCCAAGGCCGGCTGGAAGGGCAGCGGGAGCCCCCGGCAAGCGCATCCAAACCTCAGTGGCTCCTAGCTTTGGGGGCTCCCTAAAACACACTGAGCCAGTGAAGCCCCCTCCCAGGAGGTCTTAGGGGTGGTGGTGGGGCTGGACCCCACCCCCAGAGACTGAGTTAGGGTCACCGCCTCCCGCTCTGCTCCCCACATCTCAGGATTCCCCCAACACCCAGAGGAGAGGTGGACCCGGGCTAAGCGAGCAGGCTGGGGAGGTTTGCTGGCAGAGGCCGGCTGTCCCCTGGCATTTCTGAGAAACCGTTTGTGGGGAGCGAGCTGGGCAGTCCTGTGACAGGCAGGGGTCCCATTCCTTGAGAGGGGTGATCCTGGCTGGAGGCCCCTGGTGAGAAGGGGAGCCGAGGAGCCCCTGAGCAGTCTTAGTTTGAGGTGATGGCGCCCCTCTTCCCCCAGCACATGGATAGCGGCTCAGTATCCCAGCACCGGGTCCGAGTGCTCCGCGAGCTAGGGTCCTTCTGCCTCTCCTCCCCGGGAAAGGCACTCCTGAGACCACCTCAGCACAGACACCCCATTTGCTCCAGCTTGCAGAGAAGGGGGCCGGGGTGGTGCTCCAGGTTGGGCACTTATGGGTGATGGAACAGGGGGTGCCGCTGCTCTGCCTCTCCAGGCACCGGGCCCCACCTGTCCCCCAAACCTCCATCCTGCCAGGTCAAGCCCCCGGGGCCGGGGCCCACGCCCAAAAGGGTCCACAAACATAAGGCTATCACCAAAAGAGGGGAGACCCCAATACTAAAGATAGAGCTATCGCCAAAATAAGGGAGAGCCAATAATAAAGATCCCACCAGGCAGGTTGCTCTGCTCCAGTCCAGAGAGGCAGCGCCCCCAGCCCCAGGTCACACAGCACCGGGCAGTCAGGCTGGTGGTCTCATCTGCTTCCCGTGTTTGACAATTCCAGAAAGTGGATCTATGGGGACCCTCCCACACAGCTCAGCTGGTGAGATGTGGGGTCCTGCCCTCAGAAAATGGGGCGAGAGGCCACGGGGCAGTGGAGCCCAGGAGAAGGTTCCGTGGGGCTGCCCCACCCCCCCTCCCATGCAGACCCCTCACAGTCTCTGCTCTCTGCTCCCCTCCACCGCTCGGCCCCTCCCAGACCCCAGGACCCCCTATGGTGAAACCGGCCCTGCAGGACAGAGCCAGGCACCTGTGTCCCGCATCCTTCACCCCAGGGGAGAGGCTGGAAGGAACAGAGCGGTCAGGGGGCCCCCTCCCCTCTGCACGAAGATAAGATTTGAACTTCACCCTAAAAAGCACAGGGCTCCCTTCAGCTGGGGTGGGGGGCTCCAGCAGGGCCCAGACCGGACCCCTCCCGCAGCTAGGGCAGGCTGGGGCCGAGCCAGCCAGAAGCCGCGTTTCACCCCTCACCCCTCACCACCCTTTCTCTAAAAGGGAAGATGGACACTCCCCTGGTTCAAGGTGGGCTTCAGTCCCCCTCTCCACGGGAGCCCCATGAGTCTGTGATTCACAGTCCCTTGTGGGGGTCCCAGTCCTCTCGGCACAGCCCTGACGGGAAAGGCCTGGGACCACCTTGGGGCGACTGCAGTGGGAGGGGGAGCAGCCCAGCGCCACCGGCCCCTCCCCACACCGTAAGTGGGCAGAAGCTCTGGGGACAGCCCAGTTCCTGGGCACCGAGTCCAGTATTCAGAGAAAGCGCGTGCTGGGCAGGCCGCCGCGGTCAACACCAACCTTTATTTTTCTTGACCAAAACATGACCTTCCTCTACCTTATAGGGGCTGGCCTTGGGCCCTGCTGGTCCCCCTCCATGGGGGCTGTCTCTGGGGTCTCCCTTCCCAGAAGAGCCCCATTCTTCACTAGAGGGAACATGTGCGCAGTGGCCACACGGTCGGTCCAGCACCCGAAACCTGCTGCGGTTCAGGCAACGGGGCTCCGTCCTGCGTCCTCACGCCTGCCTGCTGCTTCTGTCCAGAACCTGCCCTCCAGAGGTTCGGACCATAGAGGAGCCCCTCCCAGGAGCTGGGGTGCCCCGCAACACCCCCAAACAACCTGTGTTGGGCCAGACTCCCCCAGAGGTTGCTGCTCCCCAGAACCTCCTAGTGTAGAGGGGACAGGACCTGTCCACCCTCTCCCTCCGCGGTGACGGGGCTGGGTGCAGGACCCGGTCACCCTGCTCCCCACCACCGTGTCTGCGTCTGGGACCTGAGCATGGCCCCCTGGTGGGGACCCCCCTGACGTCACAGCCCAGCCCCAATATCCTGTGCCCAGCTCGACAGCAGTCTCCACACACCATGTGATGGACACTCTAGAATCTTCAGGAGGGCCGCGGGGAGCCGTGGTGGACGCTCTAGATAGAATGTTCTGGGAGCGGCCGTGGTTCCAACAGGAGAGCTGCGGGTGGGCTTGGTGGGCAGCTCAGCTCTGCCACCCACTCACACCCTCTGCTCACAACAGGCCCAGGGCGGCCACGCCGGCCACTGTCCTTCCTACCAGAGGCCCCTGTAGCACTCTGACCCAAGGTGTGTTTGCAGGGAAAGGTGCCTGCCCACAGGCCCCTCGGAGGGGGCACCCCTCTCGGGACCCAAAAAACTTTCTCCAGGGGCCGGAGCGATAGCCCAGCGGGTAGGGCGTTTGCCTTGCACGCGGCCGGCTCATGCCGGCCTGGGTTCGATCCCCGGCATCCCATATGGTCCCCCGAGCGCCGCCAGGAGTAATTCCCTGAGTGCAGAGCCAGGAGTAGCCCCTGAGCATTGCCGGGTGTGACCCAAAAAGCAAAAAAAAAAAAAAAAAAAAAAACTTTCTCCAACTTCCGGGTGCCCAGAGCACAGACTCTGCACCAGCAGACTCCGGCCCCTCCCTTCCTGGGGGTCCCCTCCAAGCCCTCTGCTGGGGGTCCGCACCCTGCGGGGCCTACCTGTGCTCAGAGCAGGAGGAGCTGGACCTAGAGGGGGGCGAGGGGGGCGTGAGCTGGGCGCTGGTGGCCGCCCTCGCCGTGGGTGGTCGATGCACCCCCGCCCCCGCCCCGCGGCCGGCCGGGCACCAGCGGAGCTGGATCTGGTTCCCGGCTCGGGTTACGGCGCGCTGTCGGCCGGGCGGCTTCACTTAAGCAATTAGCCAGTAAAAATACCTGGGGCTGCGGGGAGGGAGCCGAGCGGGCGTCTGTTTTTACACCCCCTCCCCAGCTTGGAGATTCCCAGGACAGATTCTGGGACACAGATCAGATTTGGGGGGTGCCCCTTTACGGACCTTGAAACCCGGACCCGCCGCAGCCACCGAGTGCGGGGCAGGTCTGCGTTTTCTCCCACTGTCCCTGGTGCTGGAGCCGTGGGGAGAGCATTTGTCGCGGCTGTTTTGATAACCTTAAGGCTTTCTCGGCAGTCTCGCCCCTGCGCTCCAAGGGCGAGAGAAATAGGTCCTACGGTCCATCCCATTTCAGACGAAGAAACGAAGGCGAGAGAGGGTTGTGGAGGGTTGGCAACTGTGAGGGGAGGGAGCCGGCACCAGCTACTGCGGAAACCATTCGCAACAAGTAAAAGTCAGGGGAACACAAAAAGGGCCGCTAGAGTAGCGGCACACCAGGCACTGCTGGGCTCACGGGAGTGGGGACCAGCAAAGGACAGTCACGCACAGCTCAGAAGCAGCTAGAGGCTCCTGGAGCCGCCGTTCCTCAGGGGGTTCTGCAGCAAGCCCAGCCCAGCCCCTGCACTGATGCCCAGCAATTCAGGGGTCCCCAGACAAGGGCAGCTGGCTGGGTCCCGCCTGCAGACGGACCAGATAGAATTGGGCTGTTCCTGGCTTCTGTGGAAATGCACCAGGAATATTTGGAGGGATTTCGGGGTCCTGGGGCCGTCGCAGCAGACATTTGTGAAACTATAAAAATCATCCTACAAATGCCCCAGGTGTGAGGCCCAGGGGGGGGGAGGCAGATGTGATTTCCAACGGTTTGTCAAAGGGACCCGCATTGGGGGCTGAGGGCGCCAGGACACCGTGCCTAGCGCAGGGCGTGTGGAGGGGAGGCCGGCGGCTATCGCTGTGCTTGGAGCCCTCATTGTTTTATCTCCGTCCTTTTCCCCAGGGGCCTGGGGCTGACCCTGGCCGGGTCGCCAGGGCAGGAGGAGATGGCGCCTGTCTTCACCCTCTTCTCCCACTCACCCTGGAGGGACAAACGGAAGGATGTCCACTCTGCAGCTGACCCTGGCCCTCAAGGGGGGCCTGTGGCCACACCCCAAAAATTCAAGATGAGGCACAACATCTCTGGGTGTCCGAGAGGCAAACTTAGACCCTCAGCCTGAGGTCTAAGAATCCCCTATGATTTTCCCAGAGTGGGGTGGGGCCCCCAAAATTACAGAGCTGGCATTTCCCTGGGCTCCTGCGGGGCTCCCAAGGCCAGATCCTCCCCAGCTGCTGTCTTCTTTGTCCTCAGAGATAAGTGGGGAACAGATGGGACCCCCCAATTCCCCAAAGGCAGGATCCCCACCTGGAACCTGCTGGAGCCCCAAGGGGACAGTTGGGGGCAACTTGCAGCATGGTGGGGAAATAGGGGGCAGCTCTCACCCGGTGCACGGGTCACTGAGGAAAGCCCGTTGGTGGGGTGGGGGGCAGGAGAAAGGGGGTCTTTTACCCCTTGCTCCTCGCCCCCACGTTGGGAGGGGAGCCGCTCCTGTCCTCTTGTCCCTTTGTAAGGGCCAGATGTGACCCCAGCAGCTGAGGCAGGGAAGATGCAGCCACTGCAGGGAGGCTGCTCCAACAGCTGTAGTGGGAAGGAAGGAAGGAAGGAAGGAAGGAAGGAAGGAAGGAAGGAAGGAAGGAAGGAAGGAAGGAAGGGAAGGAAGGAAGGAAGGAAGGAAGGAAGGAAGGAAGAAGGAAGGAAGGAAGGAAGGAGGAGGGAAGGAAGGAAAAGAAGGAAGGAAGGAGGAGGGGAAGGAAGGAAGGAGGAGGGGAAGGAAGGAAGGAAGGAAGGAAGGAAGGAAGGAAGGAAGGAAGGAAGGAAGGAAGGAAGGAAGGAAGGAAGGAAGGAAGGAGGGAGGGAAGGAAGGAAGGAAAGAAAGGAAGGAAGGAGGGAGGGAAGGAAGGAAGGAGGAGGAAGGGAAGGAAGGAAGGAAGGAAGGAAGGAAGGAAGGAAGGAAGGAAGGAAGGAAGGAAGGAAGGAAGGAAGGAAGGAAGGAAGGAGGAGGAACGGAAGGGAAGGGGAAGGAGGCAGCAGCCGGGCAGTGCGGCAGGTCCCGGGTGCGTGTGCGTGGATGCGCCCGTGGCCCCACACAGTATTGGAGAATGCCTGTGGGAGCCCAAGTGACAGGCCGGCCGGGGTCTCACGTGGGACGCACTGGGGTCGACAGGAGCGTTGGAGGGTAGTGCGAGGCGCCGCTGGGTCTGGGGTGCTTGAATCTGAGCGGTCAGGGGGAGCCTTTGGCCAGCCCGGGCAGGCACCGCGAGGCCTCGACCTCGACTTGCGCGACCCTAACGGGCCCAAGTCTGGGAGCCCGGCGAAGGACCAGGGATCTCACACCCCGAGGGGAAAACAGAGCCAAGCTCCCCGCCGCGAGCCCCGTCCTCGCACGGACGTGCCAGGCGCCCCGAAGGCGACAGGGGCGTCTACCGCGGGAGCTGAAGGCGTCCGAGCAAGGAGGGGGTCAGCAGGGAACGCGGGGCCGAGAAAGCCGAGAGGCCGGTGGGCTTTGAACAGCCGCGGCCGTGCTCGAGCCCGCGCCGCCTCTCGCTCCCGCTAGGCTCCGGGAATGACCCTCCAAAATCTATCCCGCCCCAGCCCCCAATGCAGCCCCCGCCTTCGACTCGACCCGGGCGGGCGCCCCCACGTCCGAACGCACTTACCTGGTCCGCGCGCGCCGTGCCGCGCCCCGGTTCCCGCGCCGTCCGTTCTGGGCGCCCCCGCACTGCCGAGGGCGAGCGCGCGGCACGGGACGGGCGCGGCTCCCGCCGGCGCAGGCTGCGATCCGGAACGTGGCGGGCGCGCGGTGTCAGCGGCCCCGGGGGCTGCAGGCCGAGCCCACGGCGGCCCCAGGCCAATTCCTCCCGCGCGCACAGAATTCTCTCGTATTATTACTAAAGAACCCCGGAACGTGTTTATGTTGAGCCGCGTAAACTTCCTGCCGGGCCCTTTACCCTCCGCGGGGATCGGAACTGGCCCTTGGGAAGGGGGACGCTAAGGGAGCTGCGGGCCGGCGCGGCGGGGACAGCGGGCGTGGGGCTGGGACCGCGGCTTGGCACGCGCGGCCGCGCGCCGGGTGGGAGGGCCGCGTGCTTAGGTGTGTCGGCCGGCACGTGAGTCCGCGCGCAGTGGCACCGGGCGTGCGTGTGTGTGTGTGTGCGTGCGTGCGTGAGCGGCCCGGGGTGCGGGGCGGCTCGCGCGGGGCCCTGCCAAGCCAGAACTTCTCCCGCGCCCGCGTCCCGTCCGAGACAAAGCGGCCTCCAGCCGCCCAGCGTGCGCTTTTCGTTTTCGGCGGCGCCCGGCTCTGCCGGCTGCCCGCGCGCGGCTGGGCTGGTGCGCAAAGCCCCGGGCGCGGCGCGAGGTTCCCGGGGCGGGGAGAGCCGGGAGGCGGGTCTCCGCGGGGACCCGGGGCCGGGAGGCCGGCGGTGCCCGGGAGGGGCTCGGCTCCGTCCGGCGGCCACGGCCGCCGCCCGGGTCCCAAGTGCGGCGCGTCGCGGAAGGCCGGGACTCCGGGTGCGTTTCCCGCCGCGCCTCGGGGGGGCAGGGCAGGCGCGGGGTGGGGGACCCTGCGCGCCGCGGGGCTGAGCCGCGGGCCCGGGAGAATTAACACTTGCTCGTCAGGTTGGTGGAGGCGGGGCGGGTGCTGCATGGCGGGGGTGGGGCCCTTTAAGCGCCCCCCGACGCGGGGGACCCGGAGGGGAGGGAACTCCTCGGGGTCTGGAGCCGGCCCGGGGCCGCGGGCGGCACAGGATGCCGTGAGCCGGCCTGCGCGGACGCACCGAGCCGAGCGCCGAGGGTGGCGGGGTCCCGGCAGCGGAGCCGCGCGGGGGCGCGCGGCCGCGGCGGTCTCTGGGGGGTGGGGGTGCCTCCCGCCCCACGGTGTGCGTGTGCGTGTGCGCTCGGCTGCGGGGGGCCTCCTCGCGGCCGAGGCCGGTCGCTTTCCTAGTGGGAGGGCGCGGGCGCGAGGGAGGAGGGGCGGAGGGCGGAGGGGGCGGAGGAGCGGGCACCACAGGCCGGCGGCCCCGGCTCCTCCGGGAGGCCAGCGGGCGGGGGAGCGGTGGCCGCCGATGACGGCGGAGGTGCAGCCGGCCCCGCGCGCGCAGCCCCCCCCCCTCGCCCTCCTCCCCCTCCTCCTCCTCCTCTTCCTCCTCCTCCTCCTCCTCCTCCTCCCGGCGGCTCGGTGGCGCAGAGCAGCGGCGGCAGCGGCGGCGGCGGCAGGCACCCCATGTCCTCGGCGTCCGAGAAGCAGCAGCAGCCGCTCGGCGGCGGTGTGGGCGGCGGCGGGGGGAGGCGGCGCGGCCATGGACCCCGCGGCCACCGGCCCGTCCAAGGCCAAGAAGACCAACGCGGGCATCCGGCGGCCCGAGAAACCGCCCTACTCGTACATCGCGCTCATCGTCATGGCCATCCAGAGCTCGCCCAGCAAGCGCCTGACGCTCAGCGAGATCTACCAGTTCCTACAGAGCCGCTTCCCCTTCTTCCGCGGCGCCTACCAGGGCTGGAAGAACTCGGTGCGCCACAACCTGTCCCTCAACGGAGTGCTTCATCAAGCTGCCCAGGGGGCTGGGCCGGCCGGGCAAGGGCCACTACTGGACCATCGACCCGGCCAGCGAGTTCATGTTCGAGGAAGGCTCGTTCCGCCGCCGGCCGCGCGGCTTCCGAAGGAAGTGCCAGGCGCTGAAGCCCATGTACGGCATGATGAACGGGCTGGGCTTCAACCACCTCCCCGACACCTACGGCTTCCAGGGGCTCCGCCGGCGGCCTCTCCTGCCCGCCCAGCAGCTTGGCGCTGGACGGCGGCTTGGGCATGATGAACGGCCACTTGCCGGCTAACGTGGACGGCATGGCCCTGCCCGGCCACTCGGTGCCCCACCTGCCCGCCAACGGCGGCCACTCGTACATGGGCGGCTGCGGAGGCTCGGCGGCCGCGGCCGAGTACCCGCACCACGACAGCTCCGTGCCCGCGTCTCCGCTGCTGCCAGCGGCCGCCGGATCGGCCGTCATGGAGCCCCACGCCGTGTACTCGGGCCCCGCGGCCGCCTGGCCCCCGCCGCCTCGGCGTCCCTCAACAGCGGGGCCTCCTACATCAAGCAGCAGCCCCTGTCCCCCTGCGGCGCCGCCGCCAACCCGCTGTCGGGCAGCCTCTCCGCACACTCCCTGGACCAGCCGTACCTTCACCAGAACAGCCACAGCACCCCGGCGGACCTGCAGGGTGAGTGACCTCTCCGGGACTGGGACCCGCGCAGGCCTGGCCGGGCCCTGGGCGCGTTCTCTCCCCTTTCGGGCGGTTCCGCCTTCGCCTCCTCCAGCCGGGCGTGGGCTTCTTCTCCCCACACAGACTCAGACCCCAGCAGATGAAGCCCCCATGGGCCCCTCAGGCTTTGACAAAGTAAAAGGACAGGCCCAGAGCCCCGCGAAGCTCACAGTGCGCCCAGCCGGCGGCGAGCGGGGACAGCCGGCCTTCACCGCACAGGCTCTGGCCTTTCAGGGGAACCCGGAACCAGGCCTGACCTGGCAATCGGGGGTGGGCATCAGGCCCTCACTTTGTGGGTCCTGTCCAGAGACCTGTCCAGAGGTACTGTGGCCCCACTGGACTGAGGCGCTGAGCTCAGCGCCCCCCTTTGTTTCTCAGAACCCTGATTTGGGGGACCCGGATCCTTGTCCTGCCGCTGAGACCGGACAGGCTGTGCGCGGGCCCTGCACCCTCACGCTCACCTCTTCTGGAGACAGCTGGGACGGGCTGCCAGGGGTCAGCTCCGGCAGCCCGGGGAGGCAGGGACAGGCCTGGAGGCCAGAGGCTGCCGCTCTCCACGGGGGTCCGCCCCTGCTCCCGCGGCTTCCAACTCTCCGGGCTCTTCCCCACTCCCAGGAGGGTCCCAGCAGCCCCTTGGGGGAGATGGTCTTCCCGGACAGGGCACAGGCCCTGCGCCTCCCCGGCCTTGCCGGCCCCTCACCCCTTCCGCCTCCGGAAGCTTGGGCCTGGGGCTCAGCACCACGCGGGCGGGGGTGGCCGGAGGTGGGTGCCTGTCGTCCAGCCCCTGGGGGTGAGGAGGGGCCCTGCGCCCGGCGCCCGAGCCGGGTAGCTCACTGCGTCCTGCTCTCTGCTCACAGGCCTCCCGCGCTACCACGCCCAGTCGCCCAGCCTGTGTGACCGCAAAGGAGTTCGTGTTTTCCTTCAACACCATGGCGTCCTCCTCCATGCACTCTGCGGGCGGCGGCTCCTACTACCACCAGCAGGTCACCTACCAGGACATCAAGCCGTGTGTGATGTGAGGCCCGCACACAGCCGGGCGGCCGGAGCCCGCACAGACACGCCTTTATTTTTGAGGTATAAGTCGCCGAGGTCCAGCAGGCAGAAGGACTGGGCTCTGTCCCCAGCTCAGCAGCTCCCTGCACTCGGCAGTTACTGAAGGACAGGCCTGGTCCGAGGCCGCGGGGCCAGCAGGGAGGGGCACAGGACAGCTTCTGGCCGCCCAGAGTCCAGCTGTGAAGGTGCTGCCCCAGGGATCAGGGAATTCCGTGGCGATGCCCCCCCACCTTCCTTCCCCGCACCCACGGGCAGACAAGCAGGAGAGCAGCCCCCGGAGGAAGGCACACGTGCGCGGCCTCACAAGCCCGGTTTTATTTTCTGGTGGAGTATTTATCTTTTTTTATTCTTAACTCTTCTCGGAAAGAATGTCTCGGAATGCACAAGTGTCCACGGGGCCGACCTTGGCAGGTATGGGGGGCTCCTGACCCCCGTGGGCCTCCCTTCCCCGGGCCCCACCAGCAGGTGGGGTCCGGGTCCCACTTTCTGCAGCTTGCTCGCTCAGCCTCGCCAGCCTCCACGGCGGCCTCTCTGCTCCCGTCTGACTTTGTTTCGTTTTGAATTTGATTCGGACTGTTGCCGTGGGTCTTTTTTCTCATGAGACTCATCTGTCCCCGATCTCTACTGTAAACTTTCTGGTCGAGAGGGCGGTGAGCCCGGCGCCCACCGGGTGCTCCTGCGTTCAGGATGTCGGCGACACAGAAAGCTGAAGGCACTTTGGAAGCTCCGAGCGAGGTTCTTGCTATTATTTATTCTCTCTGCCCTGATAATTCACACACCGCACAGATCTCCAGTTGTCAGTATTAAAGGTATAACTGTGTTGGCAATATTTGCCGTGTAGAATTTTTTTTAGCTATCCATTGTAAATTTCAACAAAGTCCGATCTCTGTAAAAACAAATCTCCATATGTTTTATATAAATATATATATAAATGAAGGACCCCCTTTTTTTTTAGTATTTTGGCTGCTGGGATGCAGCACTTGCGACACGGATTTTTAATTTCCTTCAGCACTGTATGGATGGACAACTTGAGGGTGTTTTGCCTTTTTGTGTATTTTTCCTATAAAAAAGAACAAAATAAAAAAAATGTATAACATTTGTATGTGGCCGTAACATTGTGTCAACTAGACAGAAAGTGTGAGCAACGCCCTGCTGCCTTGCACCCAGGATGGCAAGAGCTTGTTCCTCATGTGAAACGCGGAAACTCACGGCCCCTGTCCCTCCTGTCCTCTCCTCCACTTCATCCAGGAATGCCGGGCTCCTGCACGCGCTGGTTTTCCAGTAGAGTCTGACCCCCTTTGGGGTCATTTTCCTCAGACATTAGAGGGAAAACTGGGCGTCTCCCCCAGCCCGGCCCCAGTGAACGCCAGAGACACCGATGTCACCCGATGGAGTTTTTGCCGAGTCCCCGCCGCAGCCATTCGGTGCCATAAATTCTGGAAGAAGCTTATGCCGGCCAGCCAGGCTGGGGGGTGCTCGTGTGACCTCCTGAGCTAGCAGGGGTCTGGCCTCCGTGGGGTCTGGTCCCCAGAGCCAGTAGTGGGAGGGGGCTCCCCTGTCCGCCCAGCCCGGCTGCCCCCAGGACAGTCAGCTCAGTAGGGAGGTGCCTGGAGGCCCCTGCCCAGAGACCCCCCACGGCTTCTCTGAGTCGGGGGTCCCAGTCTCTGAAACTGCTTCTTCTCAAATTTGACATTTGGGACGAGAGAGTAATTTCTCTGGCGCTCTGTTACATCCCAGTTATCAATAAACTCGCCCGGGCAATTAATGTCCCAGCTAACAGCTGTCTATAAAACCGAGATAAAGGGGCCGGAAGGCTGGCGTCTCTATCCCTGGGGTCCCTGGCAGGCCTCGGCGCCAGGGTGCGACCCACTGTCCCCAGAACACACCGCCTCACTGGGAGCAGGTTCTCCGAGGCCTTCTCCCGCCTGGGCCCAAACTGCCCCAGTAGGACTCAGGCTCTGCCGCGCCGAGGCTGATTAGGGAAACCCGGGCCAGCCCGCCGGCTCCGTCCGCGTCTCCAGCCGCGTCTCCAGCCAAGGCGCTGTTTGCTGGGTCCCTGGGAGGGACCAGAGACCCTCCGTGCAAGCCTGCTGGGCTGCGTGTGGCTTTGGTGCTACCAGAACAGAGCTTGGGTGGAGGTAACCCCACTTTTTGACATCTCAGCGGGGTCTCCCAGGCCCCGGCCGGCCCCCGGGTTATCCCCACTTGACCATCTGCTGAGTGCTGTGTCCTGGCCTCCCGCGGCCACAGAGCCGAGGCCACAGGCGTGAGAACCCAAGTCCACAGGGAAAACTGCTCCGGCACCCACTACCCGTGAGGACGGGCTCCTTGGTCGCTTCAGCACGCACTCAGGGACCCTTGAGGACCCCCCAAAACTCGGGCTCTGGGTCTAAGCTGCAGCTCGTGTGCGGGCCAAGGGCTCTTAACTTGGGGGCGCCAGGGAATTAATCCAGTGTCTACACGAAACGCAGGGGACGGGGTCCTCCAACACGCCTTGGAGGTGCCCACGGAACCCCAAAGAAGCCCCCTGTAGGGTCTCCCGGATCTATCTGCCAAAACCCCGCAGGTTGGAGCCAGGCTGCGCTGGCGGCTGGGACCGCGAGGCCAAGCTTGCTCTCAGCACCCACGTCCGGAGGGGTGCAGGCCGGAAGGCGCCCGGGTGAGTGCTGGGGGGTGGGCCGGCGCCAACGTCCCTGTTTTCTTTGGGAGCGCTGGGGACCCAGGGTGGCCCCCGCCAAGGTCTCGCTCCCACCCGCCGAGACCCAGGCTGGGCGGCCACCACGAGGCTACGCGCCGCCGCTGGGCCCCGGCTCCCTCCCGTGACCCGAGATGCGCGCGCGCTGGCCCGCACTGGCCCCGCGCTGGCCTGGCCCCAGGTGGCGGCGCCCCTGCTCCGTTTGAGGGCCTGGACCCGCCTTCCAGCGCGGCGCACCCCTCTCCCTCTCCTTTCGGGACCAGACGCTCCACTCGGCTGGGCTGGGGTCTGGGACCCGGGAAGTCCCGGTCCCTAGGGCGGGAGACACCCAAGCCCGAAAGCTGCCCGGCGCAGGACGTCTCAGAACCCCCCTTCCTCATCACCATCGCTGGGACTGCGGCCCCAGGGTGGGCAGGCGCCAAGGGCCGCAGGGCCAGAATTCCTGGGAGGGGCAGCATTCCACCCCGCCCCACCCCGCCCCACGCCCACTCCCCACCTGGTGCCGCCAGCGCCAGCTCCGGGGCAGGCGCGGCCTCTGCTGCCCCCTCGTGTCCGGAAGCAGCACTGCACGTGTCCGTGGGCAGCGTCCACCCTCGCTGGGCTCCCGCCTGTCCTGGGGCCGACACCGCCCCACTGTCCGGCGCGCCGGCTGCTCGCTCTGGACGCAGTGGGCCGGGGACTGGACTCAAAGCTGGGTTGGATTCGGCGCCCAGTGTCCAGTCAAGAGCAGCTGAAGGCCGAGGCTCGGACAGCACGGCGGGGGGTTTGCCTGCACACGACGCCCCCGGGTCCCGTCCCCGGCACCCCATATGGTCCCTGGGCACCGCCAGGAATCATTCCTGAGTGCAGAGCCAGGAGGAACCCTGAGCATGGCCGGGTGTGACCCCCCAAAACTTAAAGCACTGCCACCCCCAGCGTGGGCTGCGCACGCCCCGGAGCGCTGAGGGGCCGGGCAGGCAGTGGCGGGGGTGGGGGGCAGCGGCCCACCTGCCCCTGGCGGCTTGGCTGTGCCTGGAGCTTGGTCCACCGCCTGGAGAGTGAAGGGGCTCCCTGCCAGCAAAGCACCGAGCATCGGAGCGAAATCCGTGCCGGAGCGACGCGCACCTGGATCCAGGGTGCCAGGGGCGCCGCCGCTCAAGGGTGAGGTCAGCGGGGGGCACGGAACCACCCATGCTGCTTCTGGAACCTTCTAGGCACCATGTCTGGGGGCGCCTTTGTAGGTGAGAACTGCGCCAGCCCTGGGAGGGCGCCCGGACCTGCGCGTGGACACCTGCCCGCAAGGACAGTCCCAGCCCCGCCCGGGTGAAGGAGGCGGGCGCGCCCCGGGGAGTAGAGGCCTGGAGGGGAGGGTGGGGGTGGGCCCAGCCTTGGGCGCCTTCCTACAGAGCTGCGTGGGGCCTCTGGGCCGTCATTCGACGCTCTAGGGCCCTCTGGGGAAGGGGGCTGCCCATGTTTGTTGGGATGGGCAGCACGTCTGTGCGGCTTCCGCGGGGCGACATCGCCACCTGCTGGCCACGCGCCGTCAGCGTTGGGCCAAGAGCAGGCCCGAGGCTGCATCCCAGGAGCAGACTTTAATTTTTTATTTTTGCTTCTCTTTGGGGGTGGGGGGTGGGGGTGTCACACCCAGCAATGCTCAGGAGTTACTCCTGGCTCTTCGCTCAGGACCCAGGAGCAGACTTACTTGGCGGAGGGTCAGAGGCTCGGTCTGAAAGCTAATAGGGCTGATCAAAGCGAAAACAAATCATAGACACGGGCTGAGCAAGCACAGCCTAGTGGGGGCAAGCGGGACCCCAGGGAGACCCCAACAGCAACCGGGGTCAGGGACAAGGCTGCACTGGGGGGCTCCAGTCAACATCCCCAGGTGTCCCCAGCCTGGCCCCTGCCCACCTCACCCAGGGCGCACAGCGGCCTTGGCTCACCAGCCACCCGGCTCCGCAGCCGCTGCTCCCACCTCTGGGCCCAGTGGCCAGCGTGTCTCACCCCCTCTTGCCCTCCTCCCTGTGAGCGGTGGGAGGCCTTCATGGTGCTGCGGACACTGGGCTCCACCGCCTCCCTGCAGGGCTGCCTCTGGGCCTGTGTGCTGAGGCCGCCGCAGGGGACAGGCTGCAGCTGCGGCTCCGGGAACTCCCGTCTGCCCACACCCCCAATCCTGCAGCCATCCACTCCGGCTCCAGGCAGCCCTGGCCCTCAAGACCCCACTGCCCGAGCCTGGGCTCTCAGGGGCGGGGCCCGACCGGATGGTCCTTGCTTCCAGGCTAGGCCATAGGACACGGACAGCAGTGCGGAGGGGCCCCCCAGCGCCCCAGACACGCCGCAAAGGCAGGGTGTGTGCCAAGGTTTTACTAGACCAGCTGGGACGGGCCACAGGGGACCGGCTTGGGGAGGAGAACCGCAGCACAGGGCCGGAGGGCTCCAGTGCGCCCGGGCACAGCAGGCAGGGCCGGAGGGCTCCAGTGCGCCCGGGCACAGCAGGCAGGGCCGGAGGGCTCCAGTGCGCCCGGGCACAGCAGGCAGGGCCGGAGGGCTCCAGTGCGCCCGGGCACAGCAGGCAGGGCCGGAGGGCTCCAGTGCGCCCGGGCACAGCAGGCAGGGCCGGAGGGCTCCAGTGCGCCCGGGCACAGCAGGCAGGGCCGGAGGGCTCCAGTGCGCCCGGGCACAGCAGGCAGGGCCGGAGGGCTCCAATGCGCCCGGCACAGCAGGCAGGGCCGGAGGGCTCCAGTGCGCCCGGGCACAGCAGGCAGGGCCGGAGGGCTCCAGTGCGCCCGGGCACAGCAGGCAGGGCCGGAGGGCTCCAGTGCGCCCGGGCACAGCAGGCAGGGGCCGGAGGGCTCCAGTGCGCCCGGGCACAGCAGGCAGGGGCCGGAGGGCTCCAGTGCGCCCGGGCACAGCAGGCAGGGCCGGAGGGCTCCAGTGCGCCCGGGCACAGCAGGCAGGGCCGGAGGGCTCCAGTGCGCCCGGGCACAGCAGGCAGGGCCGGAGGGCTCCAGTGCGCCCGGGCACAGCAGGCAGCACTGGGGCCCGAGCGCCCCACCTGCACGGCTGTGGGCTGGGCCTGTCCACTGCTGCAGCCCAGGATGGCATGTCCATCTGTCCAGTCTGCTGTCCCGTGAACCACGGCGCTGCAAGCCCTAAGTTCCGGCAGGTCCTCACAAACTGGAGGCTGGAACCAGCATGAGCCAGAGCCTGGCACAGGAGGGGTCGCTGGATTCCCAGGCCGGACATACCGGGCAGGACAACTGAGCTCAGCAAGGGTCCCGCCACACCCACACGCCGCCCCGCGTCCTCACGCTGGCTCTTCACGTGGGCAGGGGCGGGCAGCAGGCAGGGTCATCCTGGGATCACTGGTGCCCAGGCGCGGCCTGTAGGCAGGAGCTGGCCCTCTGGCAGGCTGGCCGCGGGCAGTGCAGGAGGGCGAGACGCAGAGCCTCGGGGACCCGGCCCAAGCCCCGAGGACACGCCGAGCACCCTCCCGGGGCTGCCGTTCACGATCCCCTCGTGGGTCCGGGTGAGTAGCGCTGCCCCGTCCACCTCCTGGGCTCTGCCGGGGGCTCAGCCTGGAGGGTCACGTCCTTGCCGGCCTGTTGCTCGCGGGCGCGCAGGCTCCGGAGCACGGGGGATCCTGGCCAACATGTCCCCGCTGATCTGCAAGGGACAGCGCGGTTCAGGGGGCCCTCGGGAGGGCATGGCCAAGGGGCAGCGCGGTTTAGGGCCCCCAGGAGGGCGTAGCCAGGGGCCAGCGCAGGCGCGCTGTTCCGGTGTCCACCTGCAGATGGTGGATCCCCGGACGGTGCTGAGGTCCCAGAGCCGGCCCGACACAGGTTCCTGCCCACGTCCATCCCTCCGTGCCAGAAGAGCAACCCAGCGCGGTGGCCAGTGGCCCGCGATGCCCCTCGGACCTCCTGGCCCCCAGGCCCGGCTCCCGCGCAGGCCGCACCTTGGCCCAGGTGACGCCGCGGGGTTTGGGGCGCGCACAGCCGTGGCCAGCAGGCGCGTGGGGGTGAGGATGAAGTCCACGGTGAGGTCGTGCTCCTCCAGCAGCGCCTCGGGAAGTCCAGCACCTGCCGCACACACCCGAGGCTGTCGGCGCACCGCCGGCCAGCCCCGCCCCTCCCGCGGCCCCACCCGCACCTGGCAGTCGTGCACAATGGTGAGCACCGGGTCTCGGGGCTGACGGCGCCATGGCCACCATCATGGCGTACTCGAGGTCAGCGTAGCCCTCGCCCTTCCCGATCCTCCAGCCTGGAGACAAGGGCAGTAAGAGCAGCGGCCCGGGCAGCTCGGACACCAGCAGGTCAGCGCTGGGCACAGCCTCCGACACGCCTGGGGGGTGACGGGAGGGGCGGGGCCAGTGGGGGGGCGGTGCGACAGGAGGGGGGGCCAGTGGGGGGGCGGGGCGGTGGGAGGGGTGGGGGGGCAGTGGGAGGGCGGGCGGTGGGAGGGCGGGGCCAGTGGGAGGCGGTGCGACAGGAGGGCGGGGCCAGTGGGGGACGGGGCGGTGGGAGGGGCGGGGGCAGTGGGAGGGCGGCCAGTGGGAGGGCGGTGCGACAGGAGGGCGGGGCCAGTGGGGGGGGGGGTGTGAGGGTGGGGCCAGTGGGAGGATGGGGCCAGTGGGAGGAGCGGGGCGGTGGGAGGGCGGGCGACAGGAGGGGCGGGCCAGTGGGTGGTACAGACCCAGGCCTCGCCCAGCACTGCCCAGGCGGCGGCTCCACGCCGTGGGACACACAGGGCGGAGGTCACGGCTTACTTGGGGGCAGCCACGAGGCAGTGAGCGTCCAGCAGAGACCCGGGGCAGGTGGAGGGAAAGAGGGACGGTCTAGAAGCCCGTCCAGAACTGACCTTTCTCGGAGACAGCCACGGAGCCCACCACCAGGAGGTCCACCTGGATTCTGGAGTCGAGGCCCACGGGCACACTGTAGTTCCGCACACCCTGGGCAGGCAGGCGGAGACAAGGGCGCCTGGGGCAGGTGTGGACACGCGGCCCCTGCCTCTGCGCAGCCCCCAGGTGGGCGGGCAGGAGCTGGGCATACCTGGGCAGTGGCACAGGTCCTCAGCACAGCCTTCGCGGCGCCTGGGGCGGCACGACCCTGTTGAACAGCCCCGTCCGCAGGCGGGGCGTGGGGACCAGCAGTGCTTTCTTGCTCTTTGAAAGGTGAGAAATAAGAGCCGGTCACAGGCGCTGTGGGCTCCTCGGCTGGCTGGGGAGCCCTCGGCAACGTGGGGCCTCCAGGGTGGGGCCGACCTCACTGCTCTTCGCTTAGCTCTTACAGGCACAAAGGTGGGCAGATGACCAGCTCACTCTCTGCCTGGTCAGCAGGGACGCCTGGGCCTGCAGCCACACCCCCTGCCCAGTGGCCACTGGCTGTTCCAGGATTTGGGGGAGCCCGGGCACACCCCAAACCCCACACAAGCTAAAAGGGGCGGAAGCCCAGCTCCGGGACCACAGGTGGGGGGCCAGGAGGGGACCCCTTGGCGCAGGCAGCGGAGCTCCGAGCTGGCTGAAGACCCCCTTGCTGAGCTCCTCCTTGGCCTCGCTCCTCCACCCCAGGCCTGCCCAGGTCACACCACGCCCAGCCATGGCCCGCCCACCAGGCCACCACTGCAGCTGCTACTGCGTAACCAAGTGGGGGCAGTTGGGCAACCCCGTAGCCAGGGACAGGCTAGGGACAGGCCCCGCCCAGTCCTGCGGGTGCTGGCCCACACAGGACAGCAGCACGCACATGGCAGTTCCCTGGAGCCGGAAGGCCGCAGGGTAGCTGAGAAACCCCTGCCCTGAGCATGCGGCTGGCTTGGCGAGTGGATCCGCCGGGCAGGCGTCGGAGCTGCCGCTGTCCTTGTTGCTGTCTCCTTTGGGGGTCACCTGGCAGTGCTCAGGGGGTTGCTCCTGGCTCTGCACTCAGGATCACTCCCGGGAGACCATCTGGGGGCACCGAGGACAAACCCTGGTAGGTGCGTGCAAGGCCGGCGTCCTCCCCACTGTCCTGGGCTCCAGCCGCGCTGCTTTGGGCTCTCCGGAGGTGCTGGGCAGCAGGTGCTGGCCGACTTGTATCTAACGCACGTTCTCTCTGGCCGACTTGTATCTAACGCACGTTCGGTGCTACTGGAGCGATAAGCATTGAGCTTCACACCAAATGACAGATCCTTGTGTTCACACCAAATGGCAGATCCCTTGTGTTCACACCAAATGACAGATCCTTGTGTTCACACCAAATGGCAGATCCCTTGTGTTCACGCCAAATGGCAGATCCTTGTGTTCACACCAAATGGCAGATCCCTTGTGTTCACACCAAATGGCAGATCCCTTGTGTTCACACCAAATGGCAGATCCTTGTGTTCACACCAAATGGCAGATCCTTGTGTTCACACCAAATGGCAGATCCTTGTGTTCACACCAAATGGCAGATCCTTGTGTTCACACTAAATGGCAGATCCCTTGTGTTCACACCAAATGGCAGATCCCTTGTGTTCACGCCAAATGGCAGATCCTTGTGTTCACACCAAATGGCAGATCCCTTGTGTTCACACCAAATGGCAGATCCCTTGTGTTCACGCCAAATGGCAGATCCTTGTGTTCACACCAAATGGCAGATCCCTTGTGTTCACACCAAATGGCAGATCCCTTGTGTTCACACCAAATGGCAGATCCTTGTGTTCACACCAAATGGCAGATCCTTGTGTTCACACCAAATGGCAGATCCTTGTGTTCACACTAAATGGCAGATCCCTTGTGTTCACACCAAATGGCAGATCCTTGTGTTCACACCAAATGGCAGATCCTTGTGTTCACACCAAATGGCAGATCCTTGTGTTCACACCAAATGGCAGATCCTTGTGTTCACACTAAATGGCAGATCCTCGTGTTCACACCAAATGGCAGACCTGTGCCTAGGACCTGGAGGCACGACTGTGAGAGCCCCCACTGACCACTGACCGCTGGACTTGCGTCTGTCCGGTCACAAGGTGACGCCCCTGCTCCCCCCACACCAGGACCGGCAGTGCGAGGCTGCCAAACCCCACGGAGACTGTGGGGCTGTTTCCAGACCCCTGTAGCCCTGGGGGTGCCCGACGGGCGTGAGCAGAGCCAGGCCCGCACCAGGCCGGGTTACCTGCAGCGCCAGCAGCCGGGCACCTTCCAGAGGTTTGTCAGGGTCCACTTTGATTTCCTGCGCACTGGCAAAGAGCTCCAGGTCTCTGAGGCGCTGGGCGGCCTGGTGGGAGCCCTGTCAGCAGAGACGGGTGCCGCTTACCCCCAGGACGAGGAAGCGGGCGTTTCTCTGGGGCGCATCAGGGTTCACTTTTGACAGGCCTCAAGGTGCAGGAGGTGCTCAGCGGCCCCGGAGGAGCCTGTGAGGTCAGCACCGTGAGCAGGGGGACACGGGAGCGGCCAGAGAAGCTCCACGAGGCAGTGTGGCCCCCTGCAGAGAGCAGCTCCCCCCCGCACAGAGAGCAGCCCCCTGCAGAGAGCAGCCCCCCTGAAGAGAGCAGCCCCCAGCAGAGAGTAGCCCCCAGCAGAGAGCGGCCCCCGCAGAGAGCAGGGCCCCCGCAGAGAGCAGCCCCCACTGCACAGAGCAGCCCCCTGCAGAGAGCAGCCCCCGCAGAGAGCAGCCCCCGCAGAGAGCAGTCCCCACTGCAGAGAGCAGCCCCTGCACAGAGCAGCCCCCTGCAGAGAGCAGCCCCCTGCAGAGAGCAGCCCCACTGCACAGAGCAGGCCCCCTGCAGAGAGCAGCCCCCTGCAGAGAGCAGCCCCCGCAGAGAGCAGCCCCCCACAGAGAGCAGTCCCCACTGCAGAGAGCAGCCCCTGCACAGAGCAGCCCCCTGCAGAGTGGCCCCCTGCAGAGAGCAGGCCCCTGGCAGAGAGCAGCCCCCTGCAGAGAGCAGCCCCTGCAGAGAGCGCCCCTGCAGAGAGCAGCCCCTGCAGAGAGCAGCCCCCTGCAGAGAGCAGCCCCCTGCAGAGAGCAGCCCCCTGCAGAGAGCAGCCCCCTGCAGAGTAGCCCCCTGCAGAGAGCAGGCCCCCTGGCAGAGAGCAGCCCCCTGCAGAGAGCAGCCCCACTGCACAGAGCAGGCCCCTGCAGAGAGGCAGCCCCCTGCAGAGAGCAGCCCCTCAGAGAGCAGCCCCTGCAGAGAGCACCCCCACAGAGAGCAGCCCCTGCAGAGAGCAGCCCCCTGCAGAGAGCAGCCCCCTGCAGAGAGCAGCCCCCTGCACTCAAGCACAGAGCAGGTCCCTGAGGAGAGCAGGGACCCCCTGCAGACAGGGGGAGCCCCGTGAGTGCGGCCCACTGACCGGCACCCAGCTGTGTCCACCCTCTCACTCTTTAAGGCCTTTGCAGGGGTCACTTCCCAGGAAGCCCGTGCGGGGCCTGACCCTGCCTGGCTCTGGCCTCCCGCTATTCCCAGCAGACCCTCCCTCGAGGGGAGGCCCGGCCCTTGGGGACACAAGTACCTTGAAGTTGGGGATCCGGCCATGGACGGGACGGGGAAAGTCGGCCAGGTCATGTGCTTCCATGAAGTCCCAGACCTGCTGGCGCAGGGCCTGCTTGGAGACACCTGGGAGAGAGGGCAGGCCGGTGACCGCGGCGACAGGGGCCCGGCAGGCCGGTGACCGCGGGCGACAGGGCCCGGCAGGCGGTGACCGCGGGGCGACAGGGCCCGGCAGGCCGGTGACCTGGGGCGACAGGGCCAGCCAGGCCGGTGACTGCGGGCGACAGGGCCAGCCAGGCTGGAGCCAGTGCCCCAGGCGCCACGTCACACTTATAATAGGGGACCAAGTGACCCTCATAGCAGCTCACCCGAGTCCAAGCCAGTGCACCACCAGACACGCAGCCAGAGAGCAAAGTGAGGCCACAGGGAGCTGCAAGGTCCTTGCAGAAGACACCCCCCAGTTCCCTCCTGTGAGCCCACCAGAGTCTAGGGAACCCACTGAGCCAGTGAGTGAATGCCGTGAGCCCAGAGTGCAGCAGAGTCTGAGTGCAGTGGGTGTGGTGAGTGCAGTGAGGCAGTGAAGCAGTGAGTGCAGTAAATGCAATGAGGCAGTGGATGCAGTGGGGCAGTGAATGCAGGGAGTGCAGTGGGGCAGTGAGTGCAGGGGCGTGGAGCCCATGCTTTCCAGTCAGTCCTGTGTCCACACACAAGCCTCAGTCCACCTGCAGCTTTGGCCAGCAGGTGTGTGATGCCCGACAGGCTGGCGACGCCCGATCAGCATGTGCCCATGGAGAAGCACCAGGAGCAGCGTCCAGCGACAATGAGGAAATGGCACGTCCAGACGCATCCCCAGAGTCTCTGTCGCCCTTGCCGCCCGCATGGCCCCGTCCTGCATCCTCGGCCCCCACTGCAGAGTGCTGCACACTCACGCGCCTCATGCGTGTGCCATGAGGACACCACCACTGGCCGCAGTCCATGGGTCTCCTAAGGAACCACCCTGGGGGCCAGCACCTCCCTGCTCCAGCTCCTGTGCCTCGACACACATGGGCAGCTGTGTGCCCGACACGGCGTGGGCAGCTGTGCTCCAACACAGGTGGGCAGCTGTGTGCCCGACACGTGTGGGCAGCTGTGAGCCCGACACGTGTGAGCAGCTGTGTGCCCGACACGCGTGGGCAGCTGACATCCATGTTTCTAGCTCATCCAGTGATTGAGGTGCAGTTCTGCCGCAGAGCCCTCAAGGTCAGCTCAGTGATGAGTCCAGCCCACAACGTCCTCCCAGGCTGTGGCTTGCGGGGCCCTGGACCCAGCTGTGCTTAAGCCTGCGCCAGGAGGCTGGGGCGGGCGCTGCAGTCTTGGGGCACCCCTGGAGGCTGGGGCGAGCACTGCGTGTGTTGGGGCACCCCTGGAGGCTGGGGCAAGTGCTGCAGTGTGCTGGGGCTCCCCTGGAGACTGGGGCAAGCACTGCAGTGTGCTGGGCCACCCCCTGGAGGCTGGGGTGAGCACTGCAGTGTTAGGGCACCCCCTGGAGGCTGGGACAAGCGCTGCAGTGTGTTGGGGCACTCCCTGGAGGCTGTGGCGAGCGCTGCAGTGTTGGGGCACCCCTGGAGGCTTGGGTAAGTGCTGCAGTGTGCAGGGGCACCCTGGAGGCTGGGGCGGCGCTGCAGTGTTGGGGCGCCCCTGAAGGCTGGGACAAGTGCTGCAGTGTGTTGGGGTGCTCCTGGGGGCTGGGGCGAGTGCTGCAGTGTTGGGGTGTCCCCTGGAGGCTGGGGTAAGTGCTGCAGTGTGCTGGGGCACCCCTGGAGGCTGGGGCAAGCGCTGCAGTGTTGGGGGCACCCCCTGGAGGGAGCACTGCAGTGTTGGGGCGCCCCTGAAGGCTGGGGTGAGCACTGTGTTGGGGCACCCCTGGAGGCTGGGGCAAGCACTGCATGTGTTGGGGGCACCCCTGGAGGCTGGGGCGAGTGCTGCAGTGTGTTGGGGCACCCCCTGGAGGCTGGGGTGAGTGCTGCAGTGTTGGGGCGCCCCCTGGAGGCTGGGGCGGCGCTGCAGTGTTGGGGCGCCCCTGGAGGCTGGGTGAGCGCTGCAGGTGCGGCTCCCTCCCCTGTTTGCTGCCCTTGGTTCCCGCCCACAGTGCTCGGCCCTCATGCAGCTTCTGCCTCCAGCCCATCGCTATGGCGCCACCTCCAAGAAGCCTCCCGGGCTCTGCTCCAGGGCGCCCTCTGACGTCACCTCCAGGCGCTGTTCTCTCCCTACGAGGGCAGATCCACAAGCGCCTGCCACTGCCCCCGCTGGGCACCCCTCCCCGGAAGCAGCAACCGGGGGCGCAGTCCTGCCCTCTGCTAGAAACGCCCGCACTGGTCAGCCGGAGGCCGGCCGCAGCCCGAGCGGCGTCCACTGCACTGCCACGCTCAGACCGCCCGACCGCCGGGACCCAAGGAAGGGGCAGGCCCTCGGGTTTCAGTGGGGGCGACGGACACCGGGCGCGGCCTCTCCGGGGCGGGCAACGAGTGAGGACGGGCTCCCCCACGTCCAGCCCCGGGGCGGCGCAGGCTCCTCCGTGCGGGCCGGGCACCCGCGCCGGCTTCCGGACCAGTGCCGAGCCGGCGTGCCCTGACCCGCGGGAGCGGAGGTCACTGCACCTTGGACCCGCGGTCATCACGGTTCCCAGGGCTCGGCCGCGCTTGTCCACCCCACGCCTACCCTCGGAGGCCCCCCAGCGCCCGGGCCGCCCGCGCTGCCCGCCACGACCCTCACCAGCCCCAGCTCCATGGCCCCAGCACCACACTCGGCCGGACGGTGCGGCGCGCGCACATGACGTCACCGCCTGCGCCCTCGCGCCTGCGTGCTGGAGGGGCGGGGCGGGGCCGGGAGGTTTGTGGGCAGGGCCGGGAGATGGGAGGGGTCGGGAGCCTAAGTGGCAGGTGGGTGGAGCCAAGGAGCCTCAGTGGGCGGAGCTAGTGTGTGGGCGTGGTCGGGAGCATGGCGGGGGCGGGGCGATTTGGGGCAGGGCCGGCGAGATGGGCAGGGCCAGAAGCCTATTATGGGCAGGGGGTGGAGCAATGAAGCCCAGGGTGGGCGGGCCGGGTGGGGGGGGGGGGCAGGGCTTGGGCTGGGACGCGCCAGAGTGACCAGCAGTTTGGCAAAACGTCATCCCTCTTCTTGTGGTTCCGCACAGCCCACATCCGAGCACAGCCCACATCCCCAGAATGAGAAGAGACACCCTGAAGTCTGAGGGTCCCCAAAGGGATCCACATGGCCAGCTGGTCCCTGCGCCCCCTCCACAGCCAGAAACAAGGAGCCTCTGGGCCTGGAGCACAGAACCGAACCCTTCAGATGGGTCCCAGTGCCAGGAGACCAAGGCCCCGCCTTCCCACACCACACGTGCGCACACACACACACACACGCACACACACACAGACACGCACACACAGGACGGTTACTTCCTTCCAGGGCTGACACTGACCAAGCAGGCTGGACGTTGGGCTTTGGGGCAGGCTCCCAGGAAAGGAGCCTTCACCCAGGTCTGTAGTTGGAACCTGCTACAGACCGACGGGGCGTGTTTTAGGACCAGTGGCAGAGACCCCCCACGAGAAACATGGACTGGCTCACCTGTGAGGCTTCAGAGCTTCAGCCCAAATTCTGCCAACTTGATTGCCTGCACACAGTCCTTCCCTGCTCTCAGGGCCCGCAGTGCTCCCTCACCTGCCACAATGCTCCCTCTCCTGCCCCAGTGCTCCCCCTCCTGCCGCAGTGCTCCCCCTCCTGCCGCAGTGCTCCCCCTCCTGCCCCAGTGCTCCCCCTCCTGCCCCAGTGCTCCCCCTCCTGCCGCAGTGCTCCCCTGCCGCAGTGCTCCCTCTCCTGCCGCAGTGCTCCCTCTCCGGCCGCAGTGCTCCCCCTCCTGCCGCAGTGCTCCCCCTCCTGCCGCAGTGCTCCCTCTCCTGCCGCAGTGCTCCCTCTCCTGCCGCAGTGCTCCCCTCCTGCCGCAGTGCTCCCCTCCTGCCGCAGTGCTCCTGCTCTGATCGCACTCTCTCACCCCCTGGCCTGGGTGATTCCTTACTGCCTACAGCAGCCTGGGGCAGAGCAGTGGGGAGGGAGCAGCGAGGGCTGCCCAGCCCAGCCCAGTTTGACCCCCACCACACAGTCTCGGCAGTGCCCCACAGGCCCAAGCACAGACCCCCTTTGTGAGTCAGTGAGGAAGACAGGCAGCCGAGAGAGCTCACAGAGCCCCTCTACAATCTGTGGCCCCCACAACCACGTCTTCACCCTGTGGGACTCGACTGCAGTCTGAGCCTGAGATGGTCACCAGGTTCTCCGGACCCCGCCGGCCGAGGGCACACACAGCTGGGGTGAGCGCGGGGTCATGGCGAGCCTGACACGCACCCGGAGCAGCCCTCCACTCATGCAGGCAGGGACAGGTCAAAGGGCCTCGCGGCTGGTGGCCAGGGTAGGGTAGGCCGGTCTGCACTTAAGGTCCAGCACCCACCACGCCCTGGGCGCGCGTCTTCCCGGCCCCTCGGCGCAGACAGAAGCTAGTTTCTTCCCCAGAAACCAGTCCCAGCCTCCCCGGGGGCTCAGCGCACTGTGCCGGGCACCCAGCCTGGCCGAGCCCCGCGGCCCCTGAGCAGCCGCGCGCGGTGGGTGACAGCGGCCCCCCCCGTCCCGTCCTGTCCTGTCGGTCCCATCCCGTCCCGTCCCGTCCTGTCCTGTCCCGTCCTGTCCTGTCCGGGTCCCATCCGGTGGCAGCCTCCCAGCTTCCTCCGACAAGGGGGCTGCCCCATGCCCACCGCGCCCGAGGCTCCTGCCCGAGCTTCTTACATCAGCCTCAAGGGCACGTGTCAGCCCAACTGTGGGGTGGTGGACGCTGACAGTGTCCTGACTGCCCTAGGTGACTCCTGGGAGGCCCAGCGACAGGCCCAGGGACAGCAAAGGTGCCAACAATTCTGGGCTGGAGCTAAGGGGGCAGCCAGAGTGGACCCAAGCCCGCCCCTAGGCCAGCTCAGCCCTGCCCAGCCCCACCCCAGCCCAGGTCAGCCCCAGGTCAGCTCAGCCTTTCTGAGCTCAGTCGGGCGGTCACGCTGGCTAAGCCCCGCCCAGAGCAGTTCAGCCCCGCCCCCAGAACAGCTCAGCCCCGCCCCAGAACAGCTCAGCCCCGCCCCAGCCCGGCCTAGACCTTCCCTGGTCAGCTCAGTCCTGTCCACACCTCTGCCCAGTCCCAGCCCAGCCCAGACCTGGTCAGCTCAGCCCACTCCAGCCCGCCTCAGCCCAGCTCAGTCCTAGAAAAGCCCCAGGAACCCAGGTGAAGGGGCTCAGAGCTGCTAGGTCAGGGGGGTCTGCGTAGGGCATGGATGGGGCGGTGTGGACAGGGATGGGGACAGGTGTAGGCACGGATGGGGCGGGTGTGGGCACGGGTGTGGGCGGATGTAGCACAGATGGGGCGGGTGTAGACACTGGTGTGGGCGAGTGTGTGGCGGGTGTGGGCGGGTGTGGGCACAGATGGGGCAGGTGTGGGCGGGTGTGGCGGTGCCAGCATCGCTGTGACGTCCCCCTGGGGCACCTCGCACCCACCCGTGCGCCCGACCCTCCACGGTGAAGCTTGTCTCAGCACCGCTTCACTCAGAGCCTCGGACCTCCCAGTGTTTGACGGGGGCCAAGCTGGGGTCCCAGAGCTGAGCCCGCCCACACAACCCAGCTGCCGTCGGAGGCGGGGGAGGACCCAGGGGCTGGCCTCCGGCTTCCTGTGCCCCCTAGGCCTGTCCGGGGAGCCCCTGACGGTCCGGCCACGTGGTCACTCATCTGGGGCGGCATTACCAAGGCCCTTCGCCTCTGGAGAGGTGCGGGGAGGCGCCCCGCCCCTCAGGGCACACGCTCTGACCTGTGGCTGGGGCTAGGGCCTGGGGCCATCCTCCGCTAGTTTCCTGTAAGGTGCTGCCTGAGCCGCGTGGGGTTGACAGGGAGCCTCAGGCTTGGGCCCTCCGGCCCCTGGCGAGGTCACCTTCTGGAGCTCCAAAGAAGAGGTCAATGGGGCATCACTACAGCCCAGTAGTGTGGACACCCAGACGTCCCTGGAGGGGGTCACTGGGGCGCAGGGGCTGTCCCAAAGTCCCTCTGGCCCAGGGGAGTGCGACTCGGGCAAGCCCACACGGGCAGCGGGCAGGCTGGGCAGCGAGAGCCCTCCCAGGGGAAAGGCACAGCCGGCGCCTTCACAACCTTCCTGCCAATGGCGGACCCTGCGAGTGTCTGTCGAGGGTCCTCCAGGCTGAGCCACGGCCTATGTGACCACACAACATGTCCACGACTGTCCTGTGGTGATCGGTCCAGCCCACGCGCTTCAAACAGCCCCATCCTCTGGGCTCCAACCTGTGGTTGCCCCTGGATGCTTCCCAGCTTGGTCTGTGGCTGGTTCTCACGAATGACCCTGTGGCTGGCCTCCTTACAGGCCATGGCTGGTTCCCGTGGCTGTCTCCTGTGGCTGGTTCCTGTAGCTGTCTCCTGTGGCTGGTTCCTGTAGCTGGTTCCTGGGTTGGCTCCTGTGCTGTTCCGTGGCTGGTTCCCGTGACTGGCTCCCCATGGCTGGTTCCCATGGCTGGTTCCGGTGGCTGGTTCCTGTGGCTGGTTCCCATGACTGACTCCCATGGCTGTTTCCGTGGCTGTTTCCCGTGGCTGGTTTCTGTGGCTGTTTCCGTGGCTGTTTCCGTGGCTGTTTCCGTGGCTATTTCCCGTGGCTGGCTCCGTGGCTGGCTCCGTGGCTGGTTCCTGTGACTGGTTCCGTGGCTGGCCCCTGCTGATGGACAAGCAAAGGCACGAGAGGCAGCTGCCGGCTCTACCTTCTCCTTTCTGTGCCAGGCAGGTGCTACGCTCCCGCAGGGCGGTGTTTCCAGAGACTTCCCAGCACGTGGCATGGGGCCAAGGTGCCCACACAGGTGCAGCCTCTCGGGCAGGCCCACTCACCTCGTGCCCCTGGAGATGTTCACAGTAACAGGCTGGGGCTTGGCCACGTCCGACGGCAGGTGGACAGCAAGCACCTGTGCTGGGCAGCAGCATCTCGGCTCACGGGCACCGCACACACGTCTGAACCGCCCAGTGTTGGGGGTGGCGTGTGCCCTCGAGGCGCGTCTCACAGGCACCCACAGCTCAGCCCGGCCCCTTCCCTGCAAGCTGGCGGGGCCGTCCACCAGCACCACCAAAGCCCATATTGCGTTCTGCCAGCACGACACCGCTATGCCCGGTCAGGTGGGCGGGGAGCCCTCCTCAGGATGCGTGTGGGCCGGAAGAGGTTGTGAGGATCAGGACGGACGCTAAGGGCAGATGGAGAAGAGCTTCCGTGGTGGCGGCTGAGGGCCTCAGAAGGGGCTGAGGAGGCAGCGGTCCCTCATTCTTGCCCCTTCCCTAAGCCTCCCACCTGGGCCCAGAGAACACGTGTGGAAAACACAGGGTGTGCACGGGCTCTGGCTTAACCAGCACCGGGAGTCTCTGGAACCAGCCTCACCAGGGGGCTGACAATCCACTGCTCAGCAGAACACGAAACGCAGCTCGTCCAAACACCCTGGAAAAGAAAAATGCCAGACTTCTAGCAATCCCCCACCCCCGCCAAGAGAAGCGAATCTTATTTGCCAAAACACCCGGTGAATTTCCCCAGAAGACTCCCTCCCTGCTGGGCGCGGGCGTTCCTGCACCAACAGACGGTGCCACTGCACTGCACAATCAGCGAGAAAGTCATGTGTATGTCTGTGTGCATGTGTGCACGTGTGCACTTGTGCATGTATGTGCATGTGTGTTTGTGCGTGTGCGGGCACAAACACATGTGTTCATGCTTGTGCATGTGTCTGCATGTGCATTGTGCATGCATGCATGCATGTAGGTATGTGTGTGCATGCGTGTGCGTGTGCATTTGGGTATGCGTGCATTCATGTGTGTGCATGTGTGTGCACATGTGTGTGTGCGCTACATGCGCATGTGTGAGTGTGTGCATTTACGTGTATGTGCACGTGTGGATGCGTGTATTCATGTATGCGTACGTTTGTGTACATGTGTGAATATGTGCGTGTGTATGCAGGTGCGTGTGCGTGTGTGTGTGTACGTTCAAATGACTTGCACGCACTTCAGTCTCTGAAGCTTCCAGGCTCCTCAAGCGTCCTTCTAGCCTGTAATGCTCAGATACCGCCACGAGGTGTCAGCACCTCCATTGCCACAGGACGGTCGGGACGTACTTGTCTTTTTTGAAGTAGTTCCTCTGCCTGCCTCACGGTGGCGGCAGCACCCAGGGAGCTGCCGCTCCGCCGCCAGGTGCCCAAAGCCTTCACCTGAGCTGGGCGCTGGCGCCGGGAAGCGACCCGCTCCCCTTTACTACTCCGCGGCAAGCGGGACTTCTGGCTCTGGGCTCGCAGACAATTTCAGGCAGGAAAGGAACACGCCCCATCCAAAACACCCCCGGCGTGTGCAAGAAAATATCAGAAATGGGGGAGGGGTCCCTTCTCCCTTCCCCTCCCTCCTTCCTTCCTTTCCTCCCTCCTTCTCTCTCTCTCTCTCTCTCTCTCTCTCTCTCTCTCTCTCTCTCTCTCTCTCTCTCTCTCCCCCCCCTTCCTTCAGGGCCAGGTGCGTGGAAGGTGTTGTTTTAATAACCTGAACAAACATTCTCCCGGAGTCCTGCCTCTCGGAGAAACCTAATTCCAGGCGGAGAAACCTAATTCCAGGGGCCAGGAACTAATCTCTCTCACCTTCCCGGCTCAGGCTGGCCCCGGGGACTGTCAGCCCCCAATCCGGCGCTTTGCTGCCCCTGATGCCACCAGGGCACCCTGCGCGCACGGGCACAGCTGCCATGTGGGAACGCATTTTCCACGGTCTGGAGCTATTTTGGTTTGTGCCCGTACAGCCATAAAGCTGTTTTTCTCTTTTTTTTCCTTCTTCTTTCTTCTGTTCATCTTTTTTTTTTTTAATAAAAACACCTCGTAAAAGCAAAGTAAATAATACGCCCCCAGGAAAACAGAGTGAGAGCTGTTTCTCCCTCGGAGCCTGCGTTTCCAGTAACCCCTAGGAGGAAGCGCTCTGGGCCCGCGTCTGCTATTATTTTTTAGGAACGATGTGAAAATACTAGAGGTATTAAAAATAACAAAGTCGTGGAGGGGCCGGCGTGGCAGGAGAGCGGGCACAGTCCCGTACACTGAGACGCTTTTATTTCTCTTTATTTCTCCTCTCCCCGCTCGATGCAGACAGACGCCGGAGCCGCTTCCGAAGCCGCATATTCCAAGGAAAGGGAGCCCGAACCTTGGCGTTTGTGTTTTTATTTCTGCGGAGATAACACTGTGCGCAAATGATGTCCGGGATGTTTCCTCTTTTGTTCTCTTGACAAAGATCAGGGGCCCCGGCCCGGCGGGAGGGGTCCAGGCTCCGCGCAGGGCCCAGGTCCCTCCTTTGAGCGCTTCCCCGACGATCCCTGAGCATAGGGGCCAGAAGCGCGCCCCCGAGCACCGCGGTGTGGCCCAAAAAAGAGAAAGAAAAAAAAGAAATATTGGGGCCGGAGGCCAGCACAGCGGGGAGGGCGTTTGCCTTGCACGCGGCCGACCCGGGTTCGAGCCGGCATTCCATATGGTCCTCGAGCACCGCCAGGAGTAAATCCTGAGTGTAGAGCCAGGAAGAATCCCTGGGCATTTGCCAGGTGTGACCCCCAATAAGAAGGAAAAAGAGAAATGAAGGGGCTCCCCCGTGCTAGCGCCTCCCTCCCCCAGACCTGGGCGCCTTTGGGTTCTGCCAAGCCCCTTCCCCAGAGGAAGCGGGACCACCACACTGGACTGAAGCTCCTTGCGGGGGCGCGGGGGGCGGTAGTTTGGAGCCGCGAGAAGGGGGAGCCCCGCTGCAGGCGGAGAGCGGGGAGGTGCCGAGAGGATCGAGTCTCCGCGAGGGAGCAATTAGCGATCCGCAGACGAACTCGCGGATCCTGGAGAATGCGAGAGGCTGGCACGGGCGCGGGTGCCCGCTAGGGTCCCGGGCGCGACCCAGAGTCGCCCCCCGAACGCGAGGATCGAGTCCGGCACGAGCCCACCCTGCGCGGCACGGGGCGCCCCCGGCCCCGCGCACCCAGAGCGGCAGCCCGGCTCGGGGTTCCCGGCCGCGCCGCGCATTGTTCCCGGCTTCGCAGCGCGCGGGGAGCCGCTCGGGGCTGGGCTGGGGCGCGCCACTGCGCCGAGCGCCTGCGGGGCGCGCGGGGAGTCTCTGCCGCGCAGGTCGGGGGTGACGCAGGGGGCGGTCCCCGGAGCCCCCCGACCCCGCAGCCACAGGGACGCGGAGAGGAATTCTCAGGACGAGGGGCCTCAGCGCTCATCTCTGCTCGCGGGCCCTGACGCCCGGGTGTGCCCGCGCTGCGCCCGCGGCTGGGCCAGCCGCTCTCCAGCCTCCCTGGAACCCCTGTGCCTGGGATTATCTGCTCCTTTGGGGGACCCCGGGCGTCATCTCAGACGCCACGGTCTGGGCCCCCAAAATTAGGAAACCAAATTACTCACCTCAGCACTTACAAATAAGAAAATCAGCCCCAGGGGTCTCCTACTCAGAGGGTCCTCGGGAAGGTTTTCCCAGGGCATCCTTGCGCTCCACTTTCCACAGCAAACAGACTTTGTATACGCGAAGAAACATCTTTATATTTTCCTGGGCGCCTAGGTCCCGTTATCCAAGATGTGATATTAAAATAAAATTTTATAAGCTCTATCTTTTTTTCCCCCAATCTTTTCAAGGTTAGGACCGGGCTGCGGACGGGAGAGTTCTGGGCAGCCGGGCTGGGTCTTAGAGCCGCCGGATTCCGGCGCTCCTCGCCCTGATTGGTGGCACGTCCCCGCAGCTGCGCGGGGATTGGCGCAAAGTTCCCGGAGGGGCGGGGCGGCAGGAAACTAAAAACTCGCCTCCGAGAGAACTTTTGGAAACTTTCCCCCAATCCCTAAAAAGGGACTTTGCCTCTTTTCCGGGCTTGTCCGGGCGAGCGCTGGACCCCGGCTCGGTGACCGTCCGGGCGGCCGACCGCGGGGGCCCTTTGAGAGCCGCCGTCCGAGGGTCCCGCTCGCCGCTCCGCTCCCTTGCCCGCTCGGTGCCCGTCCCCGTCCGCGCGTCCAGTCTCCCGGCCCGAGAGCGAGCGAGCGGGTGGACGGACGGACGAGCCGGGTCGGCGTCGCTCTCGCCCGGGACGCGCCCTCCGGGATGCCGATGCGCCCCTTGCGCTGAAGAGGCGGCGCCGCCTCTACCGGCGCTCCCCACGGCTCTCTCTCTCTCTCTCTCTCTCTCTCTCTCTCTCTCTCTCTCTCTCTCTCTCTCTCTCTCTCTCTCTCTCTCTCTCTCTTCCCTCTCTCTCTCTTCCCTCTCCCCTCTCTCTCCCTCGCTCTCGCAGGCCCTCCTGCGCGCAGGAGGACGCAGCATGCAGGCGCGCTACTCCGTGCCCGACCCCAACGCTCTAGGCGTGGTGCCCTACCTGAGCGAGCAGAGCTACTACCGCGCGGCGGGCAGCTACGGCGGCATGGCCAGCCCGGTGAGCGTGTACCCCGGCGCCCCGGAGCAGTACGGCGCGGGCATGGGCCGCCCCTACGCGCCCTACCACCACCACCAGCCCGCCGTGCCCAAGGACCTGGTGAAGCCGCCCTACAGCTACATCGCGCTCATCACCATGGCCATCCAGAGCGCGCCCGACAAGAAGATCACCCTCAACGGCATCTACCAGTTCATCATGGAGCGCTTCCCCTTCTACCGGGACAACAAGCAGGGCTGGCAGAACAGCATTCGCCACAACCTGTCGCTCAACGAGTGCTTCGTCAAGGTGCCGCGCGACGACAAGAAGCCCGGCAAGGGCAGCTACTGGACGCTCGACCCGGACTCCTACAACATGTTCGAGAACGGCAGCTTCCTGCGGCGCCGGCGCCGCTTCAAGAAGAAGGACGTGCCCAAGGAGAAGGAGGAGCGCGCGCACCCCAGGGAGCCGCCCCGCCGCCCTGGCCAAGGGCGCCCCGGCCAGGCCCCTAGCGGACGCCCCCACGGAGGCCGACAAGAAGGTCAAGAGCGAGGCGGCGTCGCCCACGCTGCCCGTCATCACCAAGGTGGAGACGCTGAGCCCCGACGGCGCGCTGCAGGGAAGCCCGCGCAGCGCCGCGTCCACGCCCGCCGCCTCGCCCGCCGCCTCGCTGCCCGACCACCCGGGCGCGCCCAACGGGCTGCCGGGCTTCAGCGTGGAGAACATCATGACGGCGCGCACGTCGCCGCCCGGGGGTCGAGCTGGGCCCCACGGCCGGGCGCGCGGGCCTGGCGGTGCCGCCGCTGGCGCTGCCCTACGCGGCCGCGCCGCCCGCCGCCTACGGGCCTCCGTGCGCGCAGGGGCTGGAGCCGGGGCCCGGCGGCTACCAGTGCAGCGTCCGCGCGCTCAGCCTCTACACCGGCGCCGAGCGGCCGCGCACATGTGCGTGGCGCCCGCCCTGCTCGACGACGGGCTCGCGGACCACCTGAGCGGCCCCGCGTCGCCCCTGAGCGCCCTCAACCTCGCCGCCGGCCAGGAGGGCGCGCTGGCCGCCGCCGGCCACCACCCCGCGCACCACGGCCACCACCCCGCGCCCGCGCCGCCGCCCGCGCCCGGCCCGCAGCCCAACGGCGCCCCGCAGCCCGCGCAGGCGGCCTCTCCTGGTACCTGAACCACGGCGCCGACCTCAACACCCTCCCCCGGCCACACGTTCGCCGCGCAGCAACAGACTTTCCCGGGCGTGCGGGACGTGTTCGGCTCCCACCGGCTCGGCGTGGACGCCGCCAACCTGGCGGAGCCCCCCGGGCGGCGGCGGTGCCAGCTGTCAGCTGCCCTACCGCGCCGCGCCCGCGCTCTACCGCCACGCCGCCGCCTACTCCTACGACTGCTCCAAGTACTTGAGCCCCCCGGCCGGACCCCGTCCCCGGCTGCGCCGCGGGGACAGCGCGAGCGCCGAAGCCCCGGGACCCCGCGGGCCCTACCTGGGTTCCTCCCCGGCGCCGCACCCGCCGTCGCACACGAGACTGATGCCGAGGAGCCGCGGGTGGTGGGGCGGGATCCCGGCCCGCGCAACGAATCTTGATTTTCTTTCACGAAGCCGAAGGCCCGGATCCCCGGCAGGGAGGCCGCGCCCGCCGCCGGAGCAACGGGAGTGTCCCGTGGCAGCTCCGGACCGAGCCCCGGTCCCAGCCGCGTCTCCGCCGAGTCCTGCAGGTGGGGTCCCCACAAGGGCACCCGGCTACCCGCATGTCCTTGGAAATTCACCCTGTAGCAGGACCAGCGTGCGGATCTATCGTCCCGCGATGCTGTTGTTCTTGCTTAGAGCCATTAATATAATATTTAAAGTTGAGTTCACTGGATCGCGTTGCATCTCCGCTGGCCGTTTCTCGCCGCCGAGTGGCAAACCTGAGACACCTTCGTGGTCGGTGTCTGCGTCCCTCCCCCAACCTCGACAACCAATGAGAGATTCTTTCCCAGCGGCAGGTCAGTTACAAACCAAGGAAATAATTTATTTTGTAGTTGTTGGAGGATGAAGACGTCAAGTACCCCATACTTGATTTACAAAGCGTGATGGTTTTGCACGTAGCACTCCTAAAAGAAAGAAAAATAACCCTGAAAACTGACGTCACCTGTTCGCCCGTGTGGTTGCAGTTGTACTCACCTTGAAATAAACCGCGTGTTTTCCACCTGAACGGCTGCGAGGTGTGTGTTTGCACGTTTGAAAACAAGGCGTGTTTGAAAAGTCACTTGTTTGGGTTTTTTTACCCAGGTGGGCACGCGCCACACACACACACACACACACACACACACACACAGAGGCCACGGAGTCTTGTCTGCGGACTGCGCGCCTTGGGCCTGCTCTCTGCTTGCTCGAGGCGGCTGCGCAGAGCCAGCCCAGCGCAGTGTGCAGTGCCCGAGGGGCCTCAGAAAGCTGCTTTGCTTGACTGCACTTTCTAGGTCCCGACAAACCTGCCAATTGTCCAAACAAACTGGGCGGTTTCCCTGGTGTCAGCCCTGTCAGACGCTGGCACTGGGACGAGGGCTGGAGCCTCCAGCCAAGATCTGCTCCTGCATTCCCGAAAATGCTTCCTGCCCGCCCCAGCCCGGGTTTCCAGAAAAGGACTCCAGTTAGGCGCGAGGCCTTCTGGGGCGCTGATCTCTGGGCAAGGCCCCGCCCCGGGTTCCGACCCTCAGTGGTTGGTTTCTATCTAGTTTCCCCCAATGCTTCTTGACCTTTCAGGAATGATTCGCTTTTGGCCAGAGCGGTAGAGAGTTTTCCCTTGCACATGGCCGACCGGCTTCCCTCCCTGGCATCCCATATGGTCCCCTGAGCACCTTGGGGAGGAATTTCTAGGTGCAGAGCCAAGGAGTAACCCCTAAGATTTCAGGGTGTGACTCAAAAACTGAAATAACAAAAATTTGCAAAGCTTTCTGGGTCTTACGGACTTAAAGGCAACCGTTCTTTTAATGCTGCCGTCTCACCTTTTCATTTTTAAAGAGCTACTTTTGAGGAAGTCTGGGGGCATTATCACCTCCCTGAGGACTGGACCGGCAGCTCCCCTGCTGTGGGGGCCTGTGAATTGTGGGGCCCAAATCCTTCCCCGCCCCTGTGCTCTGCAAGGACCAGGGTGTCGACATGGGCTGGACATCTCAGAGGATGTTCTTTTCCTCAAAGCCTTTTTGCTTTAGAGAGGCAGGTAACTCCCAACACACACACACACACACACACACACACACACGCACGGTGTTGCCTTGGCCACTTACACCTTCTCTGAGTGATACCCAGCTCCGGAGAAAAGTGCATCTCACAGGTCCACAGTCTGAGGCCGCTGGCGGCACCGTCGCCTCGGGCACTCACTGGGCTTTTCGCAGATTTGAAGGCCTCAGCCTGGCGCCGTGAGGCTCTGGCCATGCCTGGGCCTTGTGGGCGCCAGCGGGCGGCAGGGCTGGGAGCTGCTGGGGGTCTCTGCTCCTGTGCCTGCCGCTGTGCCCAGGAGCCCACTCCCAGAAGCCCCAGAGACCGTGGGGGTCACCCCGACTCTGACTGGGAGAGGGACACTGGCGGGCCAGGGGTGGGGGCCAGAGGGACTCCCGGCCTGGGGGTGCTCTCAGAGTCCACCCTGTGACCCCCGTCCAGGGAGTCCAGATCTAGGAGCCTCCTGGGCCCCATGCTGGGCTCATGCCTGGGGTCTGTGCAGGCCCTGGAGGGGGCAGGGCCCGGCATTTGGGACCCCCAGCCCTCGCTTCCATGTGGCCCCTGGGGTGCGGGTGGGCCCCAGGCCGCAGCTCAGAGCTGGTCCAGGGCCTCTCTGCTGCCCTGGGGAGGGGCACCCCAGCCTTCCGCAGGGTGAAGCCCAGACCCCCTCCCCATGGCGGCTGTGTGCACTTACGCGGCGTCCGCCCCTTCCCTCCTGGGTTTTCAAGATGCCCAGGGCAGGGGCAAAAGGAGAGAAGAGGCACCAGGCCACCAACCAGGTGTGCCAGGAGGGGCCCTGTTACCCTGCTCCTCACTGGTCCTCACATGCACACACTCACACACACTTACACAAACACACTCACTCATACGGAAACGCACATATACTCACACACTCACTCACACACACTCACACACACAAACACACTCACTCATACAGAAACTCACATATACTCACACATACTCACTCTCACACACAAACACACTCACTCATGCGGAAACTCACATATACTCACACATACTCACTCTCACACGCACAAACACACTCACTCATACGGAAACTCACATATACCACACACACACACACTCTCACACACAAACACACCTCACTCATACGGAAACTCACATATACTCACACACACACTCACACACTCACACACACACACTCCACACACTCACTCATACGGAAACTCACATATACTGACACACACTCACTCACACACGCACACTCACACACTCAGTGATGCTGCCGTGCTGAGCTGAAATGAAAGCCCAGGGCAGGGGCTGGCCTCTCCGTGTCCAGCCTGAGCAGGAAGTGCCTTGTGGAGCCAGGCCTCTGTCCCTCTGTCCCTCTGTCCCTGGGGTCAGCCTTGCTGGGCTCCACAGGCTGCTCTGGGACGACCCGGTGGGCGCAGGCCTCCCGGCCACGTGGTGTGACGGGGACTCCTCCGTCCCCGCCGCCTCCTCTGTGAAGGGCGATGGGGCCCAGCTCTTCCCTGGGCACGCCCAAGTCCCACACATGCACACATACATGTACACATACATGCGTCGCGCCCACACATGCACACATACATGTACACATAAATGCGTGCACATACTCACGTGTACACACACATTCTCCTCTCTAGCTTCCAGCAGGAAATTCAGCTCAGAGCCGAGAGAAGACCTGGGGTCCTGGGAACGTGGGCTCTTGGCTCATAAATCTCTCAGGGCCTGTCTCCTCCCCTTCACCCCAAGTCTGCCGAGGGTCACTTCTGGGCAGTGTACAAGGCCAGAGAGAGGCCCACGGAGAGCTGTGCACCACCCCCGAGACTGAGCTCACACCTCGCAGGCCCGCCAGCCCCCGGACACCCTGTGCGGGCAGTGAGTTCACGCCCGGGCCGGGCCGAGGAGGGAGAGTGCAGGGACAGGCAGTGGGGCCGGGCCTGGCTGGCTGGGCGCTTCTCGTGGTGACCTTAGTCACGGTAAGCCACGCGGCCTCTGGAGAGTGGGGGCCCTGGATGGCCCATACGCAGAGCGTGACCCCCGGGCTGAGAGAACAAACTGGTCCCTTCTGACCTGGAGCGCTCAGCTCACCCGGCATTCCAGATGCTCTAGAGGACGGTGCAGGTTTGGGGGGTTTGGGGGGCAGCTGGCCCCAGGGGTGGTGGGAATGCCCGGCTGTAGGGGGAGCTGGGGTTTCACAGGGCCCTGATGGACACCCCGGAGGGCCATCTCCGTAACTGCAGAGTGGACAGAGAGCAGGAAGGCACAGTGGGTGCGTGGGCAGGCTCAGAGGCTCTGAAGGGCTTGGTGTGGGGAGCGGACAGGCAGCCACGCCCACCCACTGCCTACTCTGGCAGCCATCACAGGGGCCAGAACGGCCCCTCTGACCCCAGGCAGCAGCGCGGAGCTCTGCCCCTCCCCTTTCCAGAAGCCCCAGGGGCAGCCTGGGATCGGGTTATTTTCACAGCCGGCCTCTACCTCTGAGCGGGCAGGCGTCACTCACGGCCCAGAAAGGTCCCCGGTGCCCTGGCAGGCTTCTGGCAGGAGGCCCATTTGCCAGCTGGGAAACTGTGCCGCCCCAGTGGGGGCTGGGGACCAGGACAGCCCCGGACAGCCCCGACAGCCCCACCAGGGTCTTGCTCTGGCTTTGTCTTCCCGCCCCCAGCTCAGTTCTAGCCCTGCCATTGGCCAGAGCTTCCCAGCGCAGGAGGTGGGCGGGTCCCTGGGTGAGGTGGGGTCTGGGATCCCCCTCAGAGAGCCGCGTGCTCGGCACCTCTCAGAGATCACAGCCTTGCACGCATCGCTCCTGACGTCAGCCCAGCTGACCCGTGCCTGCTGCCCACAGCCAGCCTCAGTTTCCCCATCTATGTGGGGAGCTCCTGACGTCAGCCCAGCTGACCCCTGCCTGCTGCCCACAGCCAGCCTCAGTTTCCCCATCTATGTAGAAGCTCCTTTTCATTGGGCAAGTTCTGGCCCAGCCTCAGTTTTCTCGTCTGTGAAAGAACAGCAGCCACCTACGCCCAGAGTCCATGCCCTTCCTAGGACTGTCCTGCCCAGGCCACAAGGAGCTGACCCCTGGAGCCCAGGCAGCCTAGAGACGTCCCGGCACCGGCCTGTTCCTGGCCTCGTCCCCTTTGCCAGAGCTGCTCCTGTCCACCTGCTTTACTCGGACTCCAGCTCGCTGGACACAGCCTCCAACACACAGTCACACACTCACTATCCCACGCAAATACACACTCATACACCTGAACACACATATACCCACACGCTCACACATACACTCTAACACAATCACACACAATATACTAACATAGTCACACATACACTCACACACTTACACACATATCCACACACACATACACATACCCACACAATACACTCATATACATCACACATATATGCCATGCTCCACACACCCACACACTTATAGACATATACACACCCTCACACTGGCATACTCCGTCTCACAATATACTCCCCACACAAACACACTTATATACATATACACCCACACACATACCCCTTACACAACACACATATACACAAATACACTTATATTCACGAACACACTTATATACATATACACCCACACACATACCCTTACACAACACACATATACACAAATACACTTATATTCACACTCTTTCAGTACTCCCCACACAAACCCACACAGTCACACTCTCAAACATATAGTGATACACACACATTCACACACTCATATGCACAATCATTCCTACACTACACCTCAAAGACACAAACACAACTCGCACAGCACACACGTTACACACCCGGTCATCACACTCACGCACCTCTCTCTCGCCCCTTGTTAAGCTCTGGGCGCTTAGCAGGTGGCTGAGAGACCTGGAGCCGCCCTGGCTCCTCGCCATGGTCTGCTTTTCTGTCTTAAACCATCATTAAATTAGAGAATGTGGGAGGTGGGAGGCTCCTTGTCTTTGCCAAGGCTCTTCTGGGAGGAGCAGGTGGTCCTGGGGGTCTGGCCCGGCCCCCACGGATCCCGGGTTCTTCTCTCCAGGCCAGCCGGATCCATCCCAGCTCCCTCGGGGACGCTGCCAGGCGCTGCTCGCGGCCACCCCCCGGGGTCTAGAGGCTTAGGGATCCCCCAAAGCCCGCATCTGGGCTTGTTGGGGCGAACGCCTCTCGCCGGGTCCTCCCCCGACCGAGCCTCCCGCACGGGGGGCGCCGGGAAGCTCCGTCGCCGGCCGGGTGCCCGTGCGCCCCGGAAGCCTGACCGGCGCGGGGTCCCCGCTCTGCGGCCCCCAGCTCAGGCTGCAGACACCCCCGCAGCCCAGAGCCCTGTGCCCTGGAGCAGGAGCGTGATCGGGTCCGGGGCTGGTCGGGGAAGCGGCGAGGCGCCCCGAGGGTCCCTAGGAGGGGACCCGCCCCGGCCCCGGGGTCCCGCCCGCTTCCGCCGCTGCCCAAATCGGGAGCGTCCTGGCGCGCGGCCTCCTCCAGGGATTCGCCTTTAAGTTGGGCAGAAGCGCCGCGCCGGGCGCGCGGGGTGTAGAGCCGGAGGTGCGCGTCGGACCGGCTGGGGGGGTGCTGGTGTGCGCGCGGGGTGACGCCCTGCGGGTTCGCGTGCGTCCACGCTGGGCGCGCAGCGGGGTCCGCCTCGAGCTTGCGGGCCCTGTCCGGGGAAGGGGGCGCTGTCTGGGGAAGAGGGTGCTGTCCAGATCGGGGAGGGGGTGCTGTCCAGACCGGGGGAGTCCTTGGAGCCCAGGCTTTTAAAAGGCTCACGGGCCAGAGCGAGCCAGACTCCTCACACCGCACTAGACGCCTCAGGACAGCCGGCCAGGCTGCCCGCCGCGTCCGCCGAGGACGCTAGGCGCTCTAGACCAGCACCCGGAGCTGTCCTAGCCCGCCGGCCCCATCCCGGTTTCCGAACCCGGCCTGACACTTCCGTTTCGCGTTTCCTCTGTGCAGGCGCGCCTGCGGTCGGTCGGTCCGGACCCCAACACAAGCGTGACTTTCTGTGCCCCCCGTTGCGAGAGCAGGATTCTAGGGACACTCTCCTGGTCTGGCAACCAGAAGCCGGAGACCCTTGGGTGCCCTGACCCTTGGGAATCCCGCCCCCCCGCGTGGCCTCTCCTGGCTTGGCCGTGGGCCCACTCTGCTATGCCGCTCTTGGACTCTCCGATTGACACCACGTTGGTGCCTACTAAAGAACCAGCCGCGTTGGGGCAGACACCTTCTTGAACTAGGCAGCGTGGGGGCTTTGTTCAGACCCGATCTGGCTGAATGTCAAATGAGAGGAGGGGGTGCTGGCTTGCACCCCAGGGTGGGGGTGTGGGGAGCGAGCCCGCTTCCCAAATGCTTAATGTAATCACGGGCAGCTGCGCGCACTTGCAAAGTTGTTATAACCCCTCCTGGTTATAAACAGGAAAGCGCAGGATATAAAGCAAGGGCCCGTGTCCCCAAATACCAGCTCTCCGCAGCAGCTGCCATACCCCCTCTAATGGTGGGGCCCCTCCATGCGTGCACCCCAGCCCGTTTCCCCTCCGCTCTCTAAATCCATGTGCTTAAAAAACTCCCTGCCCCCTATAACAGTACCCAAAGTGCCCCAGCTGGGGCTCCACTGCTCCCACACCCTATTCTCCCCTCCTAGCGCCCCCTCTGGGGGAGGCCGGCTCTCTTTGGGATTCAGGGTCCACGGAGACTCTTGCTGTCCTGGCCGAGTCTCTTAACCGCCCACCCCCACGGGAAAGCTTTCTGAGGCTCAGTAGGGGTCTAAGCGGTGGGTTAGAAGGCCCTCTTGCGAAGGAAGTGGGGGCCCAGGGTGTGTGAACCCCCCCCCAAAACCCCCTCACTATGCCCAACTCTCACTTCTGGCCGTGCAGACCCCTCGGGAAGCCGCCGAGGTCCACTTCCTGCCTCTGACAGAGCGGACAGCGTCAAGGGTGGACATGGTATTTCAAACATCAGATCAGCGCGTTTATATATTGGGTGCCCGGAAATTTTTCCAAATAAACACAGCTTGATTCAACTTGGGTGGCGGACTTATCAACAGACTAATTCTATAAACAAATGAAGGAATAGCCCCGAAACCGATTGGCTGGTATCAGAAAGACACGTGGAGGGCGAGCTTGGAGTTTTTTCAGCAATGAAATTTTAATTAATGTGGGTGGGCTGAGAACACAGCGGCTGTTTATCATAGACAATTTATTTTCCAGCACTAAGTCAACATAAAATAGCAAACTTACAACAATTATTTAACATTCGGGAAGCCATGAAGGAGGGCCAGAGCGCGGAGCGGCCGGGCAGCGGGCCGCAGCGAGACGCAGCAGCGCGGCCGATCCCCAGCGGCGCGGGGGCGCCGGCCCTGACTGCCCGGAGCGTGCGCGGCGCGGAGCGCGGCTGGCCCCCGGCTCGCCATGAGCCACCTCTTGCGCCCCGGCTGCCCGCGCTGGCCGCCTCGCCCCTGCTCTACCTGTACGGCCCCGGCCCCGAGAGCCCGGGCCTGCCGCTGACCTTCGCGCCCTGCCGCCGCGCTGGCCCGCCGGGCCGGGCCGAGCCCCCGCAGAAGCCGCCCTACAGCTACATCGCGCTCATCGCCATGGCCATCCAGGACGCGCCTGAGCGGCGCCCTCACGCTCAACGGCATCTACCAGTTCATCATGGAGCGCTTCCCCTTCTACCACGACAACCGGCAGGGCTGGCAGAACAGCATTCGCCACAACCTGTCGCTCAACGAGTGCTTCGTCAAGGTGCCTCGCGAGAAGGGGCGGCCGGGCAAGGGCAGCTACTGGACGCTGGACCCCGCTGCCTGGACATGTTCGAGAACGGCAACTACCGGCGCCGGAAGAGGAAGCCAAGCCGGCCCCGGGGGCCCCGGAGGGGCCAAGCGCGCCCGCGCCGCCCAGAACCGGGAGCGCGGGAGCGCAGAGGCGCCGTCTCAGCCGGGGGCCCGGGGAAGGCGCCCCGGGCCCGCCACCCCGGCCTCCCAGGAGCTCCCGGAGCTCCCCTCGCCCCCTCCGGGCAGCTTCCTCTGCGCCGCTCCCCTGGCCCGGGGCCGCGCGCTGCGGAGAGGGGCGCGGGAGGGCTGCGCTGTCCAGGGCGCAGGGACCGTGGCCGCGTGCCAGCCGGGGTCCCCTCCGCGCCCCGGCGTCCGGCAGCTCTCCGAAGAGCTCGGGCCCGGCCAAGAGTTTCAGCATAGACAGCATCCTGGCAGGCCGGCAGGGCCAGAAGCCGCCGGCAGCAGGTCCGCTCCTGGGGGCGCCAAGCCCGGGCCCAGCGGCGGCTGTCTGGGCGCCTCGCTTCTGGCGTCCGCCTCCAGCCTGCGAGCACCTTTCAACGCGTCCCTGATGTTCGACCCGCACGTGCAGGGCGGCTTCTACCAGCTGGGCATCCCCTCCCTGTCCTGCTTCCCCGTGCAGCTCCCAGACGCCCTGTTCCACCTCCAGTGAAGCGCGGCTGGGCGCTCCTCCGCCCTCCGGAGCCCGGGGCAGAAGGAGCCCTGAGGTTTAAGAAAGTGACCTTTCCTGTGGGTGTGGCCACGCTTGCGTTAGGTGGGCCGCCCTCCGGTCAGCGGGACACCGAGATCCTGGCAGCCAGCAGCGCACAGCGCCTTGCCCAGCGGAAAGGCCGGTGTTGGCCCAGGCCAGGGCCCAAGGGCAGACCAGGGGCTCTCGGTGGGCATCCTCCAGCCTTGCCTGCCTGACTTTCCCAGCGCCCTTGCTGTGTGCCAAGCCGTGGCTGGGAACCTTTCTGTGCCATATGCTTGTTGCTGCTGAGGGCAGTTGTGGGGACCTCTTCAGGTTCTTTGAAGGATCTGGCCAGGAGATACCAGTGGAAGCTGAGAAACCGCTTTGATTTGAAATGAACACATGGTGTCTTTTTCTCTCTACACAGTTCAAATCAAAACAAAACAAAACAAAAACCAACAAAAACAGGGCTGGTCTTCGGCTAAGCGCGATGGTTCCCGTTCCTGCGCGGGGGTTCAGGCCGGTCTGCTGTATATCATAGCTCTCACCCCTCAGGAGCACCCGAAAGGCGGCGCCAGTTTTCAGGGAATCAGAACATCAGTCAGGAAGGCCTCAGTCACCGCTGGTTCCCAGGTTTCCCAGTACTGGACTCCAGGATGCCTTTCCCAGAAGTGAGCGAGCATGGGAGAGAAAAGGCTTCTCTGGGGTGGGGGGGGGGCTCTGTGGGGAGTGGGGAGCTGTCAGGGCTACAGGAGGGGCGCTTGCCCCTTGGAGGGTGCCCTGAGCACCCGGGGTGTGGCCCTCCCCAGGAAAAGGCTGGAGGAGCCTCTTCCGTCCCTTCTCCTTCTGCCAGCAAACAACCCCTGGAAGGCTGGTGGCTTCACCAGCTTCAGGAGACGGGACCCCTGCCCAGTCAGTTGGGACCTTGGGCAGCTGCCCCTAACCTCTGTGAGTGGACATCGCGGTCTGGCCTTTGGGACCTCCAAGTGTGTCGACTCTTGCTCAGCCTGGGGGCTGCGGCAGTGAAGGGCTCCAGATTACATTGAGCGGCTCACGACCACCAACATGGACCCCAGCTTCAAGCCATGGGGCGCCAGGCGATCCGTGGTGAGCACAGCAGCCTGCTAGCCAGGCAGGCCAGGCTGACGCCTGTTTGGGGGAGGGCAAGAGACAGGGGTCTCCATGTGAGGTACTGAGGGGAAGGTGGGGACGGGGGTCCCCTCACGCGAGGTGCTGAGGGGAAGGTGGGGGGCGGGGGGTCTCCATGTGAGGTGCTGAGGGGGAAGGTGGGGGACGGGGGGTCTCCTGCTCTCCGGTGCTGCAGTTTCAGTTTCAGAGCCGCTTGCTTGTGCCCACGGTCACTTTCTGTCTGTCTGGGAGCCTCTGGGGCGGCAGACAGACCTTAAGAGATTCCTCTGCTGTGTCGTGTGGGTGACTCGGGGGTCCCCATCCTCCAGACTTTCAGCCTCTGTGAATAAAGCGTCTCATTAATCTCTCTGTGGCCGGCTCATGGCTGACCTGAGGGTACAGAAAAACCATGTCGTGGAAGAGGAGGCAGTACTGTGGGGAGCCCATGAGCAGCCGGGCTCTGTCTCCGGAGGGTGGGCAACAGAGTTCAGAAAGGCCCAGGGCCGATGCTCTGTGCATCAGAAGGTGGGGTCACCCCACGGTGCGCCGCTCTCGGGGGCGGCTCGAGAAACTGGTGTCTGAGTCTGCACTCACAGGCGGCAAATGCCCTTAGGGCTGCCATTTCACATGCATGACCACACACAACATGCACCCTCACACGTGATCACACACAACAGGCACCCTCACATGTGATCACACACAACAGGCACCCTCACATGTGATCACACAAAAAGGCACCCTCACATGTGATCACATACAACATGCACCCTCACACGTGATCACACACAACAGGCACCCTCACATGTGATCACACACAACAGGCACCCTCACACGTGATCACACAACATAGATCACTTCACACACATGACCATACACAACATGCACCCTCAGGCATGATCACACAACAGGCACCCTCACACGTGATCACACAACATGGTCACCCTTACACACATGATCATATGCACAATACACAACACAGGTACCTCGCATACATGATCAGACACACAGCACACTCACAATTCACACATATAGTCACACTCACGTTCACACACACACACGCACATACACAAACACACGCAGACATACCACATGCTCACACTTACTCAAACTCACACAAAAGCACTCACATGCACACACAATACTCAATTCATCCTCACACCGTACATCCACAATTCATACATACACAGTGATACTCATGCTCATGTATACTCACACATATACATACGTTCACTCACACACTGTCCACATACTCAGGCACACGATGTTCACACAGTCAGATACTTACTACTCCGACACACACTCACACATGCTCACACACGCATACAACCACACAAATAGAGGAATGTGCGGACCCTGTGCATCATGTGTGTGAGTTTGCACATGTGTGTCAACAATTCCACCTGCACATGCTCAGATGCGTCTTTCCTAAGCTTCTTGGAGCGGGCAACAGGCCCAGTGTGAGTGCAGACAGACCCCGAGTCTCAGTCACGTGTAAGGGGGAGTTGGACACTGCAGTGAAAATAGAATCTGGTAGAGACTTGGGGCAGAGGGGGCAGGGGCACCTGTGGGGAAAGAGAGGGGCATCTGAGGGAATGAAGGGGCATCTGAAGTGAATGAGGAGGCATCTGTGGGGAATGAGGGGGGCGTCTGTGGGGAATGAGGGGGCGTCTGTGGGGAATGAGGGGCATCTGAGGTGAATGAGGGGACGCCTGTGGGGAATGAGGGGGGCGTCTGTGGGGAATGAGGGAGCACCTGTGGGGAATGAGGGGCGTCTGTGGGGGAATGAGGGGGGCATCTGTGGGGAATGAGGGGACACCTGTGGGGAATGAGGGGGCGTCTGTGGGGAATGAGGGGGCATCTGTGGGGAATGAGGGGGCGTCTCGGGGGAATGAGGGGGCACCTGTGGGGAATGAGAGAACGTCTGTGGGAATGAGGGGGCGCTGTGGGGAATGAGGGGGCGTCTGTGGGGAATGAGGGGGCGTCTGTGGGGAATGAGGGGGCGTCTGTGGGGAATGAGGGGGCATCTGTGGGGAATGAGGGGGGCACTTGGGGCTGAGGGGCGTCTGTGGGGAATGAGGGGCGTCTGTGGGGAATGAGGGGGCGTCTGTGGGGAATGAGGGGCATCTGTGGGGAATGAGGGGGCACTTGGGGCTGAGGGGGCGTCTGTGGGGAATGAGGGGGCGTCTGTGGGGAATGAGGGAGCACCTGTGGGGGAATGAGGGGGGCCTGTGGGGAAATGAGGGGGCATCTGTGGGGGAATGAGGGGACACCTGTGGGGAATGAGGGGGCGTCTGTGGGGAATGAGGGGCATCTGTGGGGAAATGAGGGGGCGTCTGTGGGGAATGAGGGGGCACCTGTGGGGAATGAGAGAACGTCTGTGGGGAATGAGGGGGCGCCTGTGGGGAAATGAGGGGGCGTCTGTGGGGAATGAGGGGCGTCTGTGGGGAATGAGGGGCGTCTGTGGGGAATGAGGGGGCATCTGTGGGGAATGAGGGGGCACTTGGGGCTGAGGGGGCGTCTGTGGGGGAATGAGGGGACGTCTGTGGGGGAATGAGGGGACGTCTGTGGAGAGTGAAGGGGCGTCTTGGGGCTGAGGGGGCATCTGTGGGGAATGAGGGGGCATCTGAGGTGAATGAGGGGACATCTGAGGTGAATCTGCCTGAAGCCCTGTGGTCTCTGGTGAAGTGAGGGCCTGTTCACCCTGGTGAGGCTATGGTTCTCCAGCTGAAGGCAGAGCCGGTGTCCTCTCTGGGCTCAGCTGTCCCCGTGGGACTCCCCGCCCCGAGGGGTGGAGCCTGCCCTTGCGCAGTGTCTGTGCCTCTCTCATTCCCCGACAGCTTGTGAGTGAGCCATGTTTGTCCCTGTGGTCAGAAGACCCCGTGGTCAGGCAGCCACCACCAAGGTACAGTGGCCCCAGAGGTGCGGTGGTGGGTGCTGCCCCCCACTCTGCGCGGCTGCACGGGTGGGGCTGGTACTGAGGCCCTTAGGGCTCTCCTTGGGCAGAGAACAGGGGCTATTGCCAGGTGCCCCCTGCAGCACCCCAGTTTACAGGGCCTCCGCAGCCATCAGAGATGCTGGCTCCTCCCGGCCAGGAGGTTCTGGGAGGGCCACTGGCCTCAGCGAGCTCCCTAGGGGCAGGCTGGGTCTGAGCCTTGTGTCCTGGGCCCGGCCTTGTCCTGGCTCCGAAAGGGGCGGCTGAGTTGCCAGGGCTGTGACCCCCTCTGCTCCCCGGGAAAGCAGGGCCCCACCACAGGCCGGAAGTGGTGCAGAGTCAGGGCGGGCCTTCTAGGACAGGCGAAGGACAGATGGACCGGTGTCCACAGGACCACGGCTGTCACTCACAGAGACACCCACAAAGTGTCCACTAAAGTGATGTCCACTGAAGTGTCGCCCACCAGTGTTGCCCACCAAAATGGCATCCACTAGAGTGTGTCCACTAAGGCGACAGTGGACAGTGGGGGGGGGCATGATTTCCCGGCCACCGCAGCTGTGCCTCACCTCTGTCCCGCGTGCTTTGGTGAGGCTCTTCGCGGTGCTCACGAGCCGAGGCCTGGCGGTAGACACAGAGCTCCTGTCTCATCTGTGAGCTGGGGCCGTGGGTGGGGAGCAGGACGTGCCCGAGCTGCCTGTCCTCCGCGCACTGCCCCTGATCTACACCCGTGAGCCGCCCGCCTGCCCGTCCTGTCAGAGTCACCAACCACGGCTCACGTGACCTGACTCTGGAGGTGGGGAGCGTGCTCCCAGGCTGTGCTCCTCTCTTCGAACATGAAACCACAGCAGAGTGAGCGGCGTGGCAGCGGCCCCCGGACACGGTGAGCACCAGCCCAGCCCCGGAGGACCGTCCTGCCGCTTCGCCTCCATCCAGGAGACGCCGGGTTTAGAGGGTTGCCCTGGCCCCCCAAACCCCAAGGTCTGGGGAGGGGTTTCAGCTCATTCTACCGGGCACCACCATGCCTGAGGCCATCCCGGGCGTCTCCGGGGACAGGCTGCTGCACTCTGCAGAGCCGCCTTATAAAGCGCCGAGAACATTTCTTGCAGATGCCGTGGCTAAATATAGCAGGGGTTTGGTCAGCTCGAACATTTTTTAGAAAGCACATTACAAATCAGGAATGTTTCGGGAAATAAATAAACTTTCCCACATTTCTGGACTCTGCGCCTGCAGTGTGGGGCCCGGTCGGGGAGCGGGAGGTCCATAATTCACGTCTGGGCTCGAGGCCGGGCACCGGCAGACGCCGCCAGGCTGGCCGAGGGTGCTGGTTTCTTGGCGACCCTCTGCCAGCACGGGGCTAGAGGGGGAGTGGAGACGGTGTGCGCGACCGTCACAGGCACACGAGCATCCTGCCCTGCACGCCATTGGCCACGCAAACACCTCACTAGAGACTGGGCACTGCGGGGGTGGGACCAACCCACGTGAGCCCAGCACCCCGATAAGGAGGCTGTGCGGTGAGGGACAAGTCATCCAGGAACACCCTCCTCTGCCCCTGCTCCTGACTGACGAAAGACCCAGCCCAGGAGGAGCTGGGGTGCAGGAGTCTGGCCCCCACCGGGTCCTGTGGCTGATGGGCCACGAGCTGCCTAGACTGGGTGTGTGGCGCTGGGGCCCTGCAGCCCTTCTCATTTACTCATATTTTCACACGACTTACACACCGTCAGAAACCCGCCTTCGTCCACGACACCCATTGCCTTCCGCTGGTCTAAACTCAGACACCCACAAGTTTCATGCTTTTGGGGGGCCCACACCAGGCGGTGCTCAGGGCTCTATGCTCTGGGATAGAGCTGGCATGTAGGGAGCCAGGACCGACCCCAGGTCAGCCAGGTGCAAGGCAAGCCTTTACCCGTGTGCTATCACTGCAGCCCGACAACAGACGGGGCTGTCTAGGAGTGCCTGAGGAACCAACACACCCTCCGTCTTCACTGACAATGAAAAGAGCAACTTCGTTAAGTCTACAGTCTGACCTCTGAACTTCACGGCAAGCGTTTATTTTATTTTTTTTTATTTGGTTTGGGGTTAAACGAGCTCCAGGGATCAGCAGTGCCCTGACCTCTTATGGGGGCAACCGGGGGTCTCTCCACCAGAAGAGCTTGACCAGAGCTTCCAATATGTACATCTTCTATCATTATCTCTATTTTCTATATGCGTATTATACACAATACATATAAATTATTTATGGGGTCAGTTTCTGAGATTAGCCCCAGAACCACAAATTTACTGTGCATGAGCTCTGGTCAGAGGCACATCCCTGACCAGATAGATTCTACCTTGTCCGTGCTGCCGGCTCAGGCTCCCACCAACACGCCGCGGCCAGCACAACCTCACGGGCCAGCACCAGGACCAGCAGCACCTCCTCTAACGGCTCCGTCTCCTCCAACGGCTCTGTCACCTCCACCCGCTCCGTCACCTCCGTCTACTCCGTCACCTTCGTCTGCTCCATCGCCTCCATCTCCTTCATCTCCTCCATTCCCTCCATCCCCTCCGTCCCCTCCATCCCCTCCGTTCCCTCTGTCCCCTCATCCCCTCCGTCCCCTCCGTCCCCTCCGTCCCTCCGTCCCCTCTGTCCCCTCCATCCCCTCCGTCCCCTCTGTCCCCTCATCCCCTCCGTCCCCTCCATCCCCTCCGTCCCTCCATCCCCTCCGTCCCCTCTGTCCCCTCCATCCCCTCCGTCCCCCCAGTCCTCTCAGCAGTGCCGGCACGCAGCACTTCAGTATTCCTGTGCGGGTCTCACTGATCAGTGGTCTTCAGTGGCCTCTGTAAGACACCTTCTCATTGCTCATAGCCCGGCAGCCCAGACAGACGCGGGAGAAAAGGCTTTAGTACATACTCACAGGAAGGCTCACGGGGCTGTGAAGGAGGTGAGAGAGCTTATACGTCCATTCTCATGCTCACTTCTTACTTGGCGTCACACAGCTAGGGGCGTCATCACGTCCTCCACATGCGCACGCGAGCGCACACACGATGCCAGGGTCCAGCTCTTGTCCTGAAGTTGGGGATGCTGTCAGAGCTGGTGCCGACTGAGCCCAGCCTCGGCCCCTGAGCAGCCTCGCTGGCAGCCCCTAACCCAGTCCAGTGAGGGGGTGCAGGGCCCAGCACACCCGACAGAGCCCAACGGGAAGGGAGGTGCCCACACCCTCCCTCAGAGACCTGACACTCTCCTTGGGCTGAAGCCGCGCCCGCAGTTCTACTGGGTGTCATGATGGAGCCCCGGCCTCCAGGGCTGGTGCAGGCGAGGCTGATGCGGGTCTCGGTTCCCTCACGGGAGGGGCCGCCTGGATCACGCCACCAGCAGGGCGGCCTTTCAGGACCTGCCCTGTGGGTGCTCGAGGTTGAGGGACGCTTAACTCCCTGGGGAGACGCCCAAGGGTGCACTGTCACCCCTGCCCACCCCTGCCTGGCGCCACCTCTGGGAGACCCGGGCGAGTCCCTGAGGCCCTCAGCCAGGGCGCTGAGGTCTGCCATGACCCTGTGAGCCAGAAAGAGGGAACTTGCCGCTTACAAGCACTAACATTGGTCACTCTACTGAGCCCACGAATCCCAAACACTCACGTGTGGTGCAAGACAGCATAAAGGTGGAGCCGACCTGGACTTCCGGGCAGAATCCAGACTCTGCTGCTGCCAAGGTGTCAGAGCACAGGCGGCAGGGAGTGGACCTGGCCACCGGGCAGGCCACGGGGACTAGCCACGGGGACTAGCCACGGGGACTAGTTATGGGGACTAGCCACGGGGACTAGCCACGGGGACTAGCCATGGGGACTAGCCACGGGGACTAGCCACGGGGGACTAGCCACGGGGACTAGCCACGGGGACTAGCCACGGGGACTAGCCACGGGGACTAGCCACGGGGACTAGCCACGGGGGACTAGCCACGGGGACTAGTTATGAGACCAGTCACGGGCCCAGCTTGGACCGTCTCTCCGCCCGACTCTGAGGAAGTGGTCTCCTGTCCAGTAATGAGCTGCCTTCCCCGACCATGAGGACAAAGGCGCTAGCCCAGCCCAGTGGGAAGCGGGCACCTCACAGGGCTTCTCGGGGCTCACATCCTGTCCCTTTGCTGGGTAGACACGAGGGACCCAGCAGGGAGGGGACACAGAGGTCACATACAGGGTCTCTATCCCTTGTGATGATCTTATTTTACTTTTTTGCTTTAGAGCCGCATCCGTGGTGCTCCGGCACTGCTCTTGACTCAGTGCTCAGGGAGCATGAAGGACAGGACTTGACCGGGCTCCTGACTCAGTGCTCCAGATTCAGTGCTCGGGAGCTACAGAACAGGGCGTGACATGCAGTCTCCTGCGTGTGAGATCTCTCCGGCTCCCCTGATGCTTTCCTGCCTTAGGCTGGTCTCCAGCCCCGTCCCTTGCCCCAGGGCTCACCGACAGGAAGTGTGGCCTCTTGCACACGCACAGCTCACAGCCATGGGTGATGTGCGGAAACCATGTTGTCACGTCCCTGCCTGTGCAAGTGTCTCCCAGCTGCAGCTGCTCACTCGCCCGCGACGCCTCAGGCACTCAGGGTGGAGCCCAGCGGGAGCCCCCGACAGTGCAGTTAATCGGTGGATCCCACCACCTTCCGCTGCGGCTGCGAGGGGCCCTGGAAGAGCCAGAGACGCGTCTCACCACTGTGGGCTCAGCTGTCGTGTCCCCGCTACCCCACAGGGCTGGGGGTGCTCCCAGAGTTGTGGGGGACCCTCCTAGACCCGTAAGAACAGGAGCTGGTCAGTCAGCAGCAGCCGTTCCCAGCTCAACCATTCACTCGCGAATCTGAGCCCTCAGCCCGCCCGATGCGGTGAGGGTGAGGTCAGGAGGGTCGGGGCAGAGCTGGCCTTTGGGGTGGAGAATGTCCCCCAACGCTTCCTCTCCCCTGATGCGGCCCCCAGGGCATGCAGCACCCCTCCTGCTCTGAAGGAACCTCACACAGCAGCGTGGGGCGGGGACTCATTAACAATCTGTAGTCTGTAATAATAGCTGTTAAAACACGGTATTTCTGCTCTCACATCTGTAAAGATTAAGTTAAACAGTCTGAAGCCGTTAAACGCTTTCCCGACGGGTGTGAACTGCACCGTCTGACTGCAGAGATCAGTCACGGGTTATTTACAGCCGCTCATTCATCAATAAAAACTTCAAAAGGAATCTGCTCCTCTCCTATCGGGAAGCCAGAGAGAAACTCACACGGAGACAAGCCTGGTAGGAGGTGGCAGAGAGGCCCGGGAATCCGGGAGGGGCCGCGGGATGGTGCAGCTGCGGGTCTCACTAGTTTTCACCTGGGCTCCCCTGTTGGGGTCCTCTTTGGGGTCTTTGATTTGATTTGTTTGTTTGGGGGACACCTGGCCCTGCCCTGGGATTCCCCCGGCTCTGCACTCAGGGGTGGCTCCTGGCAGGGCTGGAGAACCGTATAAAGTGCCAGCGACGACCTGGACAAGAGTCGCCCCCTCGGCTGTCTCTGGGCTGCGCTCTGGGTCTGACAGAGCAATCTCGGTGCGGACCTGATGCAGAGACGTCCGTCTTCTCTCGAGGCCAGTGGGGTTGACAAACGTGTCCCTGAGAAAACGGTTTCATCCTGAGCCTTTGCTCTTGCCTGTGTGCAGGAGCTCGGGGTTCTGGGAACAGCATCCACCGAGGCGCCAGCTTTGCTCTGCTCTATACCAGCCATGAGTCACACTCCCCGTCAGCCCTGGCAGAGACTGTTCACACTCCCCGTCCTCCATAGCCGAGACTGTTCACACTCCCCGTCAGCCCTGGCAGAGACTGTTCACACTCCCTGTCCTCCATAGCCGAGACTGTTCACACTCCCCGTCCTCCACAGCCGAGACTGTTCACACTCCCCGTCCTCCACAGCCGAGACTGTTCACACTCCCCCGTCCTCCACAGCCGAGACTGTTCACACTCCCCGTCCTCCACAGCCGAGACTGTTCACACTCCCCGGTCCTCCATAGCCGAGACTGTTCACACTCCCCGTCCTCCATAGCCGAGACTGTTCACACTCCCCGTCCTCCACAGCTGAGACAGTTCACACTCCCCGTCCTCCATAGCCGAGACTGTTCACACTCCCCGTCCTCCATAGCCGAGACTGTTCACTCTCCTCATCTGTGCCAGACGAGACCTTCCAGTGGTGGGCTGTCCCAGCTCTGTTTTGTGGATGAGAAAGCTGTGGGAGGGTGACCATCTGCCCCTGTCCTTCCCTCGGGCCAAACACATGACCATGTGGACAGTGGGGACACATGGGTGACCCATCTTGGGACTGCAGTCTAATGTCATGCCTGTGCCGGGGTCACGACTCCAAAGGGCCCCTTCTCTGTCCCCACCAACTCATCCAGTGCTGCGGCACAGGCTGCCCTCGGAGGCCTGTTGGCCTGGGCCTGCGGGACCCAGCGGCAACGTGCTGGCACTCAGTCTCGGGGGTGCGGGGCAGTAGAGCCTCTTCCCAAGGCTGCGGGTGCCTCTGTGAGTGACCTCGCGGCCACACCCTCAGTGGTGGCACCCAGCCAGCGCTGATCCGAGCGTGCCGCCCGCATGTCACCGCTTCCCGGGGCTGCCGTGGACGTTGACACACCATTCACCCCACACAGACCTTAAGCCGGACGGGACCTGCACAGGAGTGGGAGGGGGCCTGCACCCTGCTCTGGGCTCCCCCATCCAGCAGCTGCCCACAGGGTGGCCGGGGCGGGGCCCAGAGTCCCAATTTCCAGCCCACAGAGGCAGCATCTCAGGGGCCCTGTGCTGGGAGACCCCGGGAGCCCAGGAGGACAACCTGAGGACAGCCCAGATGTAGCACTGGGCTGGGGGCGTGCCCGGGAGATCGAGGGGAGACGGGGCAGGGCCGGGCTTGCAGCTCCCAGAGCTGTGGCGCAGGACAAGCTCCCTGGGCCCCTCGAGCCGCACTGCCAGAGCAGCCGGCAGCATGGTCGTGGGCCCAGGGGTGTTGCCTGCCTGGCAGGCGCCGGCCACTCTGGCTGCGAAATTCTCGCCTTGGGCAAAGAAATGACCTCAGCACCGCCTGATGCCATCAGCCCATTTGTGAGACGAGAAGCTTGAGGCCCAGGAGGCTGAAGAACTTCGCCGGCTGTCAGCAAAGCCCGAGCTCCGAGAGCAGAAAGGCTGGCCTGGACCCGGGAGCATGGCGTGTCCCGCCTCGGCTCAGTGGGAGGAGCCCAGAGTGAGGGTGAGGGGCCCCTACTCCTGTGTGGGCCCTGCCGGCCCAGGGAGCCCAGCACCCTGGTCTGTGTGGCGTGGATGGCTGTGTCGGCATCGCAGCAGCCGGGAACAGACGCGGGCAGGCACTTGGGGCTGGCAGGCTCCCAGCTCGGGCGGCGACTGCGGGCAGGGCCGTGAAGTCACTCACAGAACCCCCGTGGCTTTGGGAGGCGCCTCCTTCTGCCCCCTGAGCCCAACTGGAGTCCGCGCAGGCCCGGGCAGTCAGCCCCGGAGGGCGGCCCTGTGCTCGGACACTGGCTGAGCCAGGTCGGGCAGAGGACGGCTGACCGTCGGAGTCATGGCCCAGGCTCCGGTGTGACATTGGACCGTGGTTCCCCGGATGGGGGCCCGTGTCCGCACTATCGCGTGGGCCCCTGAGCAGTCACAGGCCCCTCCCGGAACACTCACACACATGCTCACACTCTGACACTCACATGCACTCAGGCACACACACGCACACACTCATACACTCGCCCACTCACACACGTAAGTGCGTCTGCCCCGCGGTCTGCAGACGGCTGTAGGACAGGAAAGCACCTTCCGGGAATGAGGGGCAGGAAGAGAGCAGAGACCCGCAGGGCCGGGTAGAGGACCCCGCTGCCACACTGGGCTCTGGGCTGCAGGTCCCAAGGCACCTCTCTCTGCCTCTCCTTCCACCCACTGTGACACTCAGCAGCCTGAGTCCAGCACACTGTTCCCCTGGGGCCGGGGCCGAGAGGTCAGGGCCTTCCGCACTGGGCTACTGTCCAGCTGCTGCTGTGTGGTCCACTACTCCGGCTCATGGGTGAGAGAAGAGGCCCACGTACCGGGAGCTGCGGCTTCCCTGAAGGCTGTGTGGGCAGAGCCACTGTGCAGGAAAGGTAGAGGCGAGTCCATAAGCTTGCCGGGAAACAGGGCTTGCACCGCGGCTCTGGACTTCCTGAAGGAGACAGCCCAGCTGTGCCCAGGTGCTCAGGTGTGGTCAGGTGCGCTCAGCGTGGTCAGGTGCGCTCAGCGTGGTCAGGTGCGCTCAGCATGGTCAGGTGCGCTCAGCGTGGTCAGGTGCGCTCAGCGTGGTCAGGTGGCGCTCAGCGTGGTCAGGTGCGTTCAGCGTGGTCAGGTGCGTTCAGCGTGCTCAGTTGCGCTCAGTGTGGTCAGGTGCGCTCAGCGTGGTCAGGTGTGCTCAGCATGGTCAGGTGCACTCAGCGTGGTCAGGTGCGCTCAGTGTGGTCAGGTAGCGCTCAGCGTGGTCAGGTGCATTCAGTGTGGTCAGGTGCGCTCAGCATGGTCAGGTGCATACAGCGTGGTCAGGTGCGCTCAGCGTGGTCAGGTGCGTTCAGCGTGGTCAGGTGTGCTCAGCATGGTCAGGTGTGCTCAGAGTGGTCAGGTGCGTACAGCATGGTCAGGTGCGCTCAGTGTGGTCAGGTGTGCTCAGCGTGGTCAGGTGCGTTCAGTGTGGTCAGGTGCGCCAGCATGGTCAGGTGCATACAGCGTGGTCAGGTGCGCTCAGCGTGGTCAGGTGCGTTCAGCGTAGTCAGGTGCGCTCAGCGTGGTCAGGTGCATTCAGCATGGTCAGGTGCATACAGCGTGGTCAGGTGCGCTCAGCGTGGTCAGGTGCGTTCAGCGTGGTCAGGTGCGCTCAGCGTGGTCAGGTGTGCTCAGCGTGGTCAGGTGGCGCTCAGCGTGGTCAGGTGTGTACAGCGTGGTCAGGTGCATTCAGCGTGGTCAGGTGCGTTCAGCGTGGTCAGGTGTGTACAGCGTGGTCAGGTGCGCTCAGCGTGGTCAGCTGCACTCAGCATGGTCAGGTGTGCTCAGCGTGGTCAGGTGTGTACAGCGTGGTCAGGTGTGCTCAGCGTGGTCAGGTGCGCTCAGCATGGTCAGGTGCGTACAGCGTGGTCAGGTGTGTACAGCGTGGTCAGGTGCATTCAGTGTGGTCAGGTGCGTTCAGCGTGGTCAGGTGTGTACAGCGTGGTCAGGTGTGCTCAGGCGTGGTCAGGTGCGCTCAGCATGGTCAGGTGCTGCAAGCGTGGTCAGGTGTGCTCAGCGTGGTCAGGTGTGTACAGCGTGGTCAGGTGCGCTCAGCGTGGTCAGGTGCGTTCAGCGTGGTCAGGTGCGCTCAGCGTGGTCAGGTGTGTACAGCGTGGTCAGGTGCGCTCAGCGTGGTCAGGTAGCGCTCAGCGTGGTCAGGTGCATTCAGCATGGTCAGGTGCGCTCAGCGTGGTCAGGTGCATTCAGCGTGGTCAGGTGGCGCTCAGCGTGGTCAGGTGTGCTCAGCGTGGTCAGGTGCGCTCAGCGTGGTCAGGTGTGTACAGCGTGGTCAGGTGTGTACAGCGTGGTCAGGTGCATTCAGCGTGGTCAGGTGCGTTCAGCGTGGTCAGGTGTGTACAGCGTGGTCAGGTGTGCTCAGCGTGGTCAGGTGCGCTCAGCATGGTCAGGTGCGTACAGCGTGGTCAGGTGTGCTCAGCGTGGTCAGGTGTTACAGCGTGGTCAGGTGCGCTCAGCGTGGTCAGGTGCGTTCAGCGTGGTCAGGTGCGCTCAGCGTGGTCAGGTGTGTACAGCGTGGTCAGGTGCGCTCAGCGTGGTCAGGTGCGCTCAGCGTGGTCAGGTGCATTCAGCATGGTCAGGTGCGCTCAGCGTGGTCAGGTGCATTCAGCGTGGTCAGGTGCGCTCAGCGTGGTCAGGTGTGCTCAGCGTGGTCAGGTGCGCTCAGCGTGGTCAGGTGCGCTCAGCGTGGTCAGGTGCATTCAGCATGGTCAGGTGTGTACAGCGTGGTCAGGTGTGTACAGCGTGGTCAGGTGCGCTCAGCGTGGTCAGGTGCGCTCAGCGTGGTCAGGTGTGCTCAGCGTGGTCAGGTGCGCTCAGCGTGGTCAGGTGCGCTCAGCGTGGTCAGGTGTGCTCAGCATGGTCAGGTGCACTCAGTGTGGTCAGGTGCGCTCAGCGTGGTCAGGTGCGCTCAGCGTGGTCAGGTGCATTCAGTGTGGTCAGGTGCGCTCAGCGTGGTCAGGTGCGCTCAGCGTGGTCAGGTGCGCTCAGCGTGGTCAGGTGCGTACAGCGTGGTCAGGTGCGCTCAGCGTGGTCAGGTGCGCTCAGCGTGGTCAGGTGCGCTCAGCGTGGTCAGGTGTACTCATGTGTGTCCAGGTACTCCTAGGCATACTCAGGAGTTCCCGGTGTGCTCTGGTAGCTCAGGTGCACCGGTGTCTCCTGGTCCTTCGGCCTCTGTGGCCAGGGGGCTCAGAGGCTGACCCAGCCCCTCGGGGGCTTCTCTGTGCTGCCCCAGGCACCACCAGGTGACTCTTAGCCTGGAGGTGCCCGGCATGGCTGCTCCTGTCTCTCGTGGTCACAGAGCACTGGGGAGGAGCTGAGGCCGCCGTCGGCTCTGGGGTCACCTGCTGCCGGAGAAAAGCACCAGCCGAGGACAGCAAGTGGCCCTAAGTTTGTCCCGCCAGAGGACAGGGGAGGGCCAGGGAGGGGCCCGATTAGGAGCTGCTATGAAGGGCCCAGGGGGTCCCTGTGCCCCCCCGCCAGCGTTCAGCAAGAGGGTGCTCTGGGGAGGCAGAGTAAAAAGCGGGCGCCCTGATAACAGTGGGGTGCTTTGCTCAGGCCAGATTCAAAGCCCAGGCGGGGAATGTTCTCCCCTCGTTAGCAGCCGCCTCCACAGAGGCTCAGGAGGGAGACAGCCATGCTCCAAGGAGTGGCCGAGCCATGGCCCAGGGCTGGCACGGTGCCGTGGTCAGGAGGCTGGCAAGCCCAGCCCAGGCCCCTGGTACCGCCTGGGTCCCCAGCTCTGCAGCCTCTGGCTCACACGGAGCTGCCGGCAGGAAGTGTCAGGGGGACCCTGGGGCTCTGGAGGGCCTGAGAGGCCCCAAATAAAATAAAATCTACACCCCCTGCCCACAGCGAGCTCCACACGCGGCAGATTCCAGACTCCTCTGGCCACTCTGGGGCAGAACTGATTCCCTACGTCTCTCGGCGGAAACAGATCCGGGCAAGAGCAGGATTGAAAGTATGAAGGCGAAAGGGGGCCGGGAGGGGCTGGCCCTGCCCCCGAGCATGTGTGGACATGGGCAGTCCATGGCCAGTGCCCCCAGGTCCACTTCCTGTTGGCAGAAAATGAGACCGATGCTGTGCCTGCTTCCCCGGCAGGAGCGATGGGACGGGATCTCAATCTCACCCTCAAGGCTGGGCGGCTCCTGGGGGCTCTGGTGCCCTGCCGCCCGAGGGCAGTGCCCTTCCGTGTCTCCGTCCTCTACATCCCCAAGTCCTTCCATCTGCCTGATTTCATACCAGCCAGGATGGGCGCGCCACCTCAGCCCCCGGGCGCTTCTCTCTGTCTGGGCTGCGTGTCCACACCCCGGTCGGGGCCAGCAGCACTTTCTCCTTGCCGTCTGCTGACTCACCTGCTGCTCCCGTCTGCTCCGTATCTCAGCAATCGAGGCTGGAGGCGTGCCGGGCCTGCAGGAAGCCCGCGCTGGCAGCCACACGATCTGATCGCGCGCCATCTCGGCAGATCTCTGTGCCGCGGGCCTGGCGCCAACTGCTTAGCCTGGCATTGCCAAGTGGAGCCGCGTCTCATGTGCTCGGACATGACCAAGCCACGTCCAGACACTCCCAGTGCCCAGGAAAATGCCCCCAGTGTGGGCAGACTAAGGGAGAGCCACTCCCTGGGGCTGGGGTCGGGCACAGCCCCAGCTCTTGGAGGGGGAGGGTGGTACAGGGGCGAGGTCTGGCCGGGCCCCTTGGGGGACGCCCCACAGCGCCCTCTCCCCTTTTATCTGCTGGTTTTCTTGTATTAAACACCGAGATCTGCTGGAGTTATTTGGGGCTGAGTTTCGGGCTCGGCTTCAGCCACGAGAATCAGTTTCCCTCTGACTCCGGTGGTCTCGGTCCTCGGAAGTCACCCAGAATGGCCTTTCCTCAGAGCCCCGCCTCCTGCCCATCGCCTTGTCCCTGTGGACAATACTGAGGGTGATACGTGGGGCCCCAACACGCCTGCTTTTCACCACGGGGGAGGAGCCCAGAGAGGTTACGTCCCTGTGAAGGGTCACACAGCAGCCATTGGCACACGGTCTGGCCTCTGAGGCACCCGGAGACTCACTGAGCCTGACCAGGCGTTCTGCCATCTGGAGAACAGCAAGATCTGTCTTGCAGACCCACGAGGGCCCTGATCCAATTCAACAGAATCCACGCCGGTCCAGCACACGCACGAGGACGTGATTAAAGTGATCTTGTTCCTTCCTGAAATCGAAGCCTATGCAACAGTGTCAGGGAGAATTCCCAAAGCCAGTGGAAGTTTGTGGCACGGTGGGCTTGGGCACACAACATGCAAAGTGCAGGCATTTGCCAATCACACACCGGAAACTCAAGATCCGGTTCCCAGCTCTGACTCAGAGCGTTTAAAAGACAAGTGGTGGCTGATCAGAGAGCGTGGCTACTGATCATGGAGTGTGGCTACTGATCATGGAGGTGTGGCTACTGATCATGGAGGTGTGGCTACTGATCATGGAGGTGTGGCTACTGAACATGGAGGTGTGGCTACTGATCATGGAGGTGTGGCTACTGATCATGGAGGCGTGGCTGCTGATCATGGAGGCGGGGCTACTGATCAGGAGGCGTGGCTACCAATCAGGGAGGCGTGGCTACTATCAGGGAGGCGTGGCTACCATCAGGGAGGCGTGGCTACCCATCAGGGAGGCGTGGCTACTGGGACCAGGCGGAGCCTGGCCCAGGCGCCAGGGGCTCTGGCATGGGCAGGCCTTCTAAAGTCCCTGGTGCAGTGCCAAGGACTCAAATGTAGGAAGGAGGGTCCCCCTGCAGAGAAACACTCGGCCCGTCTCCAGCCTGAGAAAAGTTGCTCCCAAGGATCTGATCTCTGAGCACCCCCTGCAAAACACCTGCAGTCGCCAGCACTGGCCAGGTGCAGCGCTATGCGGGCAGGAGACGCAGTGATGGCACCCAGTGGGCAGAGACGCCGCCTGACCGGCGGCTCCAGGGCACCCAGGGGTCCGGATGGCACCCAGTGGGCAGAGACGCCGCTCTGACCGGGCGGCTCCAGGGCACCGGGGTCCGATGGCACCCAGTGGGCAGAGACGCGCTCTGACCGCGGCTCCAGGGCACCCAGGGGTCCGGATGGCACCCCAGCGGGGCCACCAGGCCTGCCCACCTCTCCTGCTGCTCGCGTGAATGCCTCTGGGCTCCTCGAGCTGCTCGGCCTCTGCCAGGACGCCCAGAGGTGACGAGACAACCCGCGCCTGCCTCACACGCAGAGCCCAGATCAGCCTTTGCTTCAGTTTTGTTGTTACAACAACGATACAGTGTTTGCAGGTGTTTTAAAACACAGGAAGCATTTGAAAAATGTTCACACATCCATCTATCTATGGTTTTAGAACCACGCAGCAGCTCAGGGCTCTTTCCTGGGGGCCCATGTGGGGCGGAGATTAAACTGGGGGTCAGCCCCTGGCAGGCAACCGGCTCCTCCCCTGTCTCGCTGCAGGGATCTTCTGTTTCTAGTTTCTGTGTGTTACACACCTCCCTGTCAGTGCCAACAAGGCGGCTTTTCAGCCGTAGGACGCCGTCTCCAAATCTGGGCCGCGTGAGGCAGCGCAGGGCAGGAACTGCCACATTCTGCATCAATTAGGGAAATGGTTTGCAGCTCTACAACATTTCGAAACACATCAAATGGGAAGGAAAATCGCTGTTGAATGTCACGGGCGGCCAGGCCAGCCGCGGCGCTGCTGAGATTGCAGCCACAGCCGCCCCTGACTCACGAGACATCACAGACCCTTGTCAGAGCCGGGGGCGGCTCCCAGGCCGGCCTCAGCACATTCACCCAGCTCGGTGCCGGGAACCAAGCACCCGAGCTCCGTGTTGCTGTCAGCAGAAAACGCAGCGCTCCCCTGAGGAGACAGAATCTCGGCCAGCCAGCCTGGAGGGCCAGCGCCGCGACGGAGATCAGAAGAGAGAAAAGGGTCCTGAGCAGCCTGGCCAGGCCCGGCTGGCACCCCGCCTGGCATTTCAGCCAAGGGAAAATGCATAATGCACTTAGTTAAATATTTCTCTCTCAAAAGGCCTCCGCACCCCTCACCCCCTTTTTCCTCGCTGACATTTTCCACCTCCTTTCGGACCAGGTATCCGTAGTCGAGCCTGGCACTCCTTGGGCAGACGCTTTCTGGCCGGGCTGTGGAGGTGTTGGAAACCCCACACCTTGGGCCCCACGGTTTCCTTCCCGAACACGGCTGCCTGCACACAGTCCCACCAGACCCATATTTTGTTCTGTAAAAGCTGATCACGGGGTGCCAGAGCAATAGCACAGCGGGAGGGCGTTTGCCTCGCACAAGGCCCAACCCGAAGTTCCATCCCCGCATCCCTTACGGTCGGCGGAGCACTGCCAGGGGGTAAGTCTTGAGTGCAGAGCCAGGAATAACCCTGAGCATTCCCCCCCCCGAACAGGCCAAAACAAAAATAAAAGCTGGCGTTAAAAAGTCTAGATGTGTGGGCTGCCAGGAGGCCAGAGGAAGGGAAGGGGACCCCGCCAGGCCTCGGGCAGGTGAGTGGTCAGCGGTGGCATCCCGGGGCTTCTGGAATGACTGTGAGGGTGCATCCCACCACGAGGACTTCTCCGTGAGAAGCCACCGGCTTGCAGGGACCCAGCACTCACGCTGAAAATATAGCCAGGAGCCTGGTCTCGTGGCAGGGCGGGCCTTGCCTATGTGGGGCAGGGCCTATGACGTGAGGGCAAGGCCTTATCCCCCATGGGGCGGGGCCTATCACCTGAGGGCGTGGCCTATCAGATGGGGGCGGACTTATGGTATGCAGGGGCGGGGCTTTATTCCTGGGGGTGGAGCACCTGGAGGCCCGCCGCCCAGAGCTCTGCCCTGGGAGAAGGAGCGTATCCTGTTTGGGGTGCAGGGTAGCAGGGAGGAGCAGCGTGGGGTGCCCTCAGCTCCTGCCCCTGCTCTGCTCACACCTGCTGGCTCTGAGGGGCCAGGGAGAGGTCTGGGGGTGCAGTCAGAGCCCCCCAGCCCTCCTCCTCTCCCCCCCCTCCCAGGGGCCCCGCAGGAGGCAGGTGGGCAGCCCTGATGAGGCCCCTGTGCTCAGGTGGGACTCCGAGAGCGGCCTTCGGAAGAACCAGCAGCCGTGCCCGGGGTGTGGCCTGTTTGGGGATCCAGGAGTGGCTCAGCTATGCCCAGAAACCACCTTCTCATAGCTGACCACACAGAGGGGCAGGGCCAGCCAGTCTCTGCCCAGAACCGAGGCTCTCTGGGGGCCACACCTGGGTATCGGGGTCACTCCCGCGGAGAACTGAGGGGCGCTGGGACGAACAGGACAGGCAGCAGCAGGGGTGCGAGGGGGTGCCCGCATCACAGGCATCATCGGGGAGAACATTCAGTCCTCACTAGCTGGGCGTGCTCTGGAGCACAGACGTGAGAGTTTGAAAACTTGTGAGGGGACATGCAGGTGATAATGAACCAGCTATAGTGCACGCCCGTGGAGCGCCTTCCCAGCACGCAGGGCTCCCCAGGGTGCGGCCCCCCTGCCCAGCACGCAGGGCTCCCCGAGTGCGGCTCCCCTGCCCAGCACGCAGGGCTCCCCCAGGGTGCGGCTCCCCGCCCAGCACACAGGGCTCCCGGTGCGGCTCCCCCCTGCCCAGCACGCAGGGCTCCCTCCGAGGTGCGGCCCCCGCTCCCTGCCCCTTCTCTGCTCAGCCTCAGCCTCTTCAGACATCCTCAGCCTGCTCTTAGGGTTTTCGGTTGCTCGTGCGGGGAGCGAGCGGAGGGACACTCCGCCTTGCATGCGGCCCACAGAGCCAGGAGAAGGCCCCGAGCACCTCTGAGCACCCGTGTCGCTCTAAGCAAGAAAAGAAGTAGAGCACGGAATGTCACTCGCAAATGACGGCCCGTCTGTGGCGCTGAAGTGTGTCCACGTGACGCCTGTGGTGGTCCTCTCTTGTTGAGCGGGTCTGAGAGATGGAGAGTTCCGCCCAGCAGTGTGTGTATGTTCTGCCTGAAGGCGCCCTCGGCAGGCGCTAATTTGAGGTAGAAAGAGGGGACGCTTTCTAAGGCGAGTCATTACGAGGAGGGAAAAAGAGAAAGGCCAGCATGTTTCAATCGTGTTGTGGAAACTTCATAAACACAATTTACACATGTATCACTTACAATCATGGCCCTGGCCGGGCAATAATTATGATAAATCCTTTGTCAACCCTGCTTAGAAGTCCTTATGAGGTAGTCGGAAATTAGTTCACATTCTACACAATAGTTCAATAAAAATCCAATCCAGCCGGCCCCGCTGAGATGGAATTCCACACGGCCTGTAATCAAATGTTCACCAAATCACACTTTTCATTGCCAAGCGCCTTGGCAGGTTAGCATAAACAAGTCTTGAATTCATTAAGTCACATTTTTTAGCTTTGTAATTAGCTCAAAGTTGTTCATTTCGAGAACCGCCTGTCAGGAGCTCTGAGAAGGCTGCTGGTGGCGTGGGCCGTGGTGGCAGAGGCCGGGTCGGGGCTTCTAGAGAGTCCGCCGCGCCGAGCTGAAGATGCTCTCAGCCACTCCAGAGAAACGCGCGGTCCTCCAGGCCGCAGGACAGGAAGCGACGACGCCCTGAGTCTGTCTCAGGACCACCACCCCACAGGCACGGCACAGCAGGCGATCGCGGGGAGTCTGAAGTGTGGCGCAGCCAGCTGTGGGCACCCTACGCAACCCAGCCTATGTCCTGTGCGCAACCCAGCACACACAGCCGCGTCCCGGCACACCCCGCCACACATCCGCTGTCCCGGCACACCCCGCACACACATCTGCGTCCCGCACCCCCCGCACACATATCCGCGGCCTCCGCACACCCCGCACACACAGCCGCTGCCCCGCACACGTGCTGAATCTTCCTAGGAAGTAGCTTCAGGCCAGGTGAGAGATCCACCTAAGGCCCACCTGACCTAAGTGTCCCTGTGCCAGGCCAGCGGGCTGCAGGTGACCAGCGCTGGGAGCCGGGGTGTCTCAGCTCTGTCTCCCTTTGCTCACTTTCTAATTTTACCGTGACTAAAGCTCAGGCCAGACAGTCGCATCAGTGGCCTCGATGACAATCACCGCAGCCCGCGCCGCACCCGACTAGCCACGTTCCTGATGGTGCTGCAGAGACCAGGAGCTGCCCCCCTGCACACAACCGCCGACAATGCAGACCCAGCGCCCTCATGTGCAGCGGCTCGTCCCCATGGGGTCAGGGGTTCTGGGGTCCAGAGGACAGAAGCAGCGCCAGGTGCTCCCAGACCTGCCACACCCAGAGCATTCCCAGGGCTAGTGGGCCGGTTCAGGCGGAGCCTCTGGCACTGTGGTCTCAGACAGGCCTGTGTCCAGACCACACCAGCCACTCCAGGAGGCGAGGCCTGCACAGAGCAGAGTGGTCACCCCACAGAGCAGAGTGGTCACCCCACAGAGCAGAGCGGTCACCCCACAGAGCAGGGCGGTCACCCCCAGAGCAGGGCGGTCACCCCACAGAGCAGAGTGGTCACCCCACAGAGCAGGGCGGTCACCCCCAGAGCAGGGCGGTCACCCCACAGAGCAGGGCAGTCACCCCCACAGAGCAGAGTGGTCACCCCACAGAGCAGGGCGGTCACCCCACAGAGCAGAGTGGTCACCCCACAGAGCAGGGGCGGTCACCCCACAGAGCAGGGCGGTCACCCCACAGAGCAGGGCGGTCACCCCAGAGCAGGGCGGTCACCCCACAGAGCAGGGTGGTCACCCCACAGAGCAGGGCGGTCACCCCACAGAGCAGAGCGGTCACCCCACAGAGCAGGGCGGTCACTCCACAGAGCAGGCGCGGTCACCCCACAGAGCAGGGGCGGTCACCCCACAGAGCAGGGCGGTCACTCCACAGAGCAGGGGCGGTCACCCCACAGACCCTCTCCTCACCTCTCCCCTCTCCCCACCTCTCCCCTCCTTCTCTCCCCTCTCACCTGCCCCTCTCTCTCCATCTCTCCCCTCCCCCTTCTCTCTACGGGGTGGGTGACTCTGCTGGTGGTCTGGGGGTCTGTCCTGAGCCCCTTGTAGAGGTGACTGCAGGCAGGGCTGGATCCTCAAAGTCACTTGCTGGGCAGCTAATGGGGGTGCAGCCGCTGGACTCTCCCTGTCCTGACTTTGGGCCCAGCACTCTGGACAGTGGACGGTGTGCCGGGCCCCAGCCAGGGAGGCCCTGAAGACAGATGCGGGTCTTGGGCTTCATTTGTGCCCGTGATTGGGCTGGGAGAGGCCCCAGGTGCCGCCCCTGCCCCGTCACAGCGTCGTGGGCACAGGCACTCAGGGCGGGCACCGTGGGTGCTGTGAGGAGCCCCAGCGGCTGTTTCCCGTGTTTATGCCTCTTCCCGCATGAGCCCGCCCCTCCTGCCGGCAGCTCTGGGGCTCCTGCTGGCAGGGACGGGCTAGGGACGGGCCCTGTGGGGCTTCCCTGCCCGGCGGCGGGTGTCGGGGCGCCCCAGGCTGGCAGCCCCAGCCTGAGGATCGTTCGGCCCGGCCATTCTGCTCAGACCCCTCTGCTGTCCCACCTTTCCCGCCTGTGGGGTCAGGGCCACCCTCTTGGCTGGGTGACACCCTCCTTTCAGCAGACGCTGGGACGGGCACCACTGGGTCCCGTCCGGCAGCCCCCTGGGCTTCTCCGGCAGAAGCTTCCCGGGCAGGGACGGGCCACACTTGGACGCAGGCAGGAAAGCAGCGTCACTGCAGGGCTGGGGACAGCAGCTGGCCAGCAAGGCTGGCCGTGGGCAGCGCCAGCTCAGCCCAGGAGCCCTTTTCAGAAGCTGTCCTGATCGTTCTGGGTTTGATGGATTTGTCCGAGGAACCTCGATTGGGGGAAAATTTAAGCGACATTTCATTTATTTAGAGTTAAAATAAACCTCAGTAAATATTTTTGTGCTCTCCTTTTAGCCTGACACCAATAGAATATAATGAGTTCGACATTTAGATAATCCTCGGATTTCTCTCAGTAGACGTTTCAGATAAAAGACAAAGAGTTTCTTATTTGGGGGTTCATAAAACATTCTACATTTATGGCTTCATTTTCCTGAAACCCAGATCAAAGCCTGGCTGTGAGAATTTTACTGTCCCGCAGCTCATGGGCCTGTTGACTTAGCGCATATTTCAAAAATCCCTTCTTCCCTCCGGACCCTCGGACCACCTCCCCTTCAGAAAAAAAAATAATTTGCATTTGATAGGGCTCAGGCTGACAGGAGGCAGTGGGGGCTGAGTCAACATTTTCCTGGGCTCTAATTAAAAGAATTCGGCATCTGGGGGCTGCCCACAGGAGCCCAGGAAGCCGCTCACAGCCTGCACCGGCCCTGTCCTGCACTGGTTTCCTTTATGATCTTTGTTTATATTAATCCCCAAAGAACTAAGCTTCATTTCATTTTACTGGGGGACCTAGCAGAGTAGGGTTCAGGGGCCGAATGTTTCCATGATTGCTGAGTCCGGTGAGCGGCTGACAGCAGAGATGGATAGAGCCGCCGCTCTCGCCATCATGGGCTGTGGAGGTCCAGAGCCGGGCGGGGAGGGGGGTGGGAGGGGACGTGGGGGTGGGAGGCCCCCAGCAGCTGTGGGCTGGTCTGACCACTTTCGAAGCCACCATCCAGCATGGGGCCGGGACGAGGAGGAGGAAGAGGAGGAGGAAGAGGAGAAAGAGGAGGAGAGGGAGGAGGGAGGAAGAGGAGGGAGAGGAGGAAGAGGAAGAGGGAGGAACAGGAGGAGGAGGGGGGAGAGGAGGGTGAGGAGGGAAAAGAAGGGGGAGAAGGGGGGAAGGGGAGGAGGGAGAGAGGAGGAAGAGGAGGGGGGAGGAATAGGGGGAGGAGGAAGGGGGAGGAAGGGAGGAGGAGGGAGAGGAGGGGAGGGAAGAAGAGGGGGAGGAATAGGGGGAGGGGGAAGAGGGAAGGGGAAGAGGGAGAGGAGGGGGGAGGGAGGAGGAGGGAGGGGAGGAGGAGGGGGAGGAGGAGGAGGAGGAGGAAGAGGAAGGCCCCCTCTCCCGGCCCCTCGCCCTGCCCCTGAAATTGCTCATTTTCTCTCCCACCCCCAGAGGTGATTCCTGCTTTCAGGACGACAGAAACGATCAGGCCAGAAGCCGGGGCTGTTCCCAGGCTGCTGCAGCCCAGACTCCAGGCCCGGCCGAGGCTGTCATGAGACGGGCCTGGACCTTGCTCTCCTTGCAGAGTCCGTGGGGGGGGGGGGCTGCAGGGCTGTGGGGGCTGCAGAGACCGTGGGGGTGGGGGCTGCTTTTCCCCACGCCCGTCCTGCCTCTGTCTCAGCGTTTCCCGTCCCAACAAGGGGCCCCTTGTGTCTGGCTCTGCCTGAGTCGGAATCTCTGCAAAGCTTTTCAGCCGGGCCGCGACTCCCCAGGGGCCGAGACCATGGGAGGAGCCTCCCCTTCTGTGGCTGCCCCCTCCTGCCCTGGCCACCCCCATGCTGGGAGGGCGGAAGGGAGCTTCTCCAGCCGCCCCTGAGCTGCTTCCCTTAGTCAAGGCCCCCCGTGCTCCGTGCTGCTCCGACGGCGGACAGTGCTCGAAAACACGCAGGGCCCGCATCTCTGCGGCGTGCCCTGACCTTTGACCTGTCTCTGCCCTCACAAGTGTGACTTCCTTCGGTGTGTATGTGCATGTCATGTGTGCACGTGTGTTCACTGCACGTGTGTGTGTGTGTGTGTGTGTGTGGCGCCGCACGTCCCTGGTCAGTCCTCCATGCATGGGGTGCCCAGCTCAGGCAGGTCCCATGAGCACCCTGAAATGTTCCAACAGCAACAAGGCGTCTCCCGCCTTTGGACCAGCCCACGGAGCTCAGCGGCGTGGCTCAGCGGCCACGGGGCCCGTCACTGCCACCACAGCTCACACGACTATTCTGCCTCGGAACAGCACTGCCTCTGGGTTTTGAGGGGCTCATGGTGGTGGCAGGGCCTCCACTGGCCCTGGACGTTCCCTGGTCCTGGGACAAGGCAATTTCGGGAGCTCCTGCCGCAGGGCGAGCACCTCGGCCGTGGGCATGGATCCAAATGAATCCTTGTCTCTGACCGGGAAAGTGAAGACAAGCGCGGCGTTGGAGCCGTGGCCGAAGGCCGTCGCACGGTCCTGCCAGTGGAGGAGTCGGGGCTCCCCCACACCTACGCGTGCCTATCGGGACGGGGACTGAAGCCCCCAAGTCCTGAGGCCAAGTCCAGGGTGTGACCAAGAGCAGAGACGGTGAATCAGGCCGGCTGCTCTCCATCGAGTCAAAAAGTGCAAAGCTTCTAGGGGTTGTGGCAGGAAATGGCCTGGTTGAGTCAGAGCGGAGAGCCCTGAGTCACGCAGGCACAGAGGGGCGCAGGGTCAGCGAGGGAGCGGGGCCGCGCTCAGAAGCTCGGGGAGCTGTCTGGGTGGGCTCCTGAAGCATCACTGCTGAAACTCTGGCCGGTGACCACATTCAGGTGAAAATGTGAAAAGTTTCCAGTGAAACATGGGTCGTCAGGGACCACACCGGGACCAGCTGCTCCAGAACTGGGGTGCTCCAGGTCACGCCACCCCCGCTGCATTCAGGGGTGCTGTCAGAGTGGGGACGGCAAGAAGGTCCAGTCTAAAGTGGATCTGGAGCGAGGCGGTGTGGAGGGGGAGGGTCAGGCCAGTGGCCGCAGAAGTCGGGGGTAAGGTAAGGGCAGGCACAGAGGAGGGAGCAGCTTCTAGAATGTTCTGCCCTGGACTGGCCCTTATAGCCCAGCAGTTACTTCCCTTAAGCATGGTCAGGATTAGAATGTTCTGCCCACCCACCAGGCAGGCATAGGGCAGGGGTGCTGGGCCAGCCAGTGGCTCACAGGAGCCGGAGAGCGATGGCCCCGCCCAGCTCTGCCTTGGCGACCGGGCAGTGCTTGTACAGCCAACATGCTCAGGCACATGTGACCACCTCTGACCTCCAATGACCAGCCCTCCATTGCACCTTACCCAAGATGTCAGTGCTTGTCAAAAATCGGCGGACAGTTGTGTTCCCACAACAATACAGATTCCCCCAATCTGCCACTTGGGTTCAGCCCTGCCCATGGCAGCCGACAGTGTCCACCCCTGTCCACAGAGGCCCCAAAATCCACAACATTTAATAGTGTCGGCCAACAGGAATCAGCGGCATCCCACAATAGCTGACCGTGTCCAGCATCGCCCAGACAGACCAGGAGAGTCCTGCAGAGTCCGGCAACATTCACCAACAGCCAATGCTACTCGATGACGCATGGGCAGCAATGCCCAGCAGTGCCCAGCAGTGCCCAGCAATGCCCAGCTAGTCAACACAAACCTTTTTTTATGTAACCTGACTACATTTAACAATATTCAAACTATCCAGCAACATCTAGTGGCCTCCAATATACTCCACAAAGTCCAGTAGGGGCCACCTGCGTCCAGCTGTCCACCTATGTCCACAGGACTGAAGAGCCTGTGATGATGCTATTGTCTGTGGCATGGACACCCTAATGTGTGTGTGATGGGGTCACTTTGGTGTGTCATGTGGGGGCATGCCTCAGTGTGTGTGCGTGTGTGTGTGTGTGCGTGTAGTGCGTGCGGACGCCTCAGTGTGTATGTGGGGATGCCTCTGTGAGTGGCGGGGTGCCTTGGTGTGTGGGGAGATGCCCCACGTGTGCGTGGGGGGGTACTTTCTTCCGGTTGACAGCCTGCAACAGAGGCTGGGCCGCTCTCCGTCCTGCGGGCGGGCGTCCCACGCCCACGGGTGACTTGGGAAGCAGGGAGGGAGTCAGGCGGGAGCAGCAGGGCCCAGCCGCCGCCCCAGGCTGCTCTCACCCCCTCCCTGCTCCCTCGCTGGGTCCCCCTGAGCGTGTTTTCTCTCCTGGAGGATGCGCAGAGGTTGGAGCCCTTCTACCGCCTGCTCCAGAACCTACCAGAGGAGCAAGGGGGCAGGGGGGCACAGGGCCACCCGTTGGCGCCACTTGCTCAGGGGTCTGCCTGGGTCAGCGCAGAGCCCGGCTACCCCAAGGGTGAAGACCATGTCCTGGGGGCCACGACACAAGACTCGAGGTCAGGGGTCCAGGGAAGACAATGGAAGGTGCCAGAGAGATGCGGGGCTGCAGGCGAGAGGGGGCCCCAGTGACGTCAGGAGGACAGGCTGGTTCCAAAGGCCTGTGGGTGGTCTGCACACACGGCACACGTGATTCACATACCACACGCATGCACACATGCGCACACATACATGCACACACGGCACACGTATTCACACACCACACACATGCACACCGTGCACACATACATGTGCACACACGGCACATGTATTCACATACCACACACATGCACACGCTGCACACATGCATGTGCACACATGGCACACATATTCACATGCCACACACACATGCACACGCGCACATATATGTGCACACCACGGCACACATATTCACATACCACACGCATGCACACACGCGCACATACATGTGCACACACAGCACACATATTCACATACCACACGCGCATGCACACGCTGCACACATACATGTACACACGGCACACGTATTCACATACCACACACATGCACACACGCGTCACATACATGTGCACACACGCATGCTCCCGGCTGCCTTCTTCTGGAGCCCGTGGGGTCTCTCCCACAGGCAGCCAGGGTTGTTTCAGGGGAGGACCCAGGGCGGGAGCTTTGGGTGTGTGAGCCCCCGGCAGTTGCCTCTGTGCCCCCAGGCTGGGGCCCATTAGCTCACCCCCACGGGCTCCTCACTGGGGCGCATCACGTCCGGGGCTGCGGGTCCTCAAAGAGACGGGCGGAGAGTTCCACGGCCCCACCCCAGCACTGGCTCCCACATCAGCCCACGGAGGATTCAGGAACCGCAGGGCTGGGACCCCTCCCCAACTGGCTCCCCCACCCCCAGGCCCACGGCGCGGCGGATGCTTCGGTCATGGACTCACCTCTCGGTGCTGTGGCGACATTTCCTGTGACTCAGTAAATCACTTTGACTAATGACGGGCCGCAGTCCCCGAGGAACAGGCGCCCCTGAGTCGGGGCTGAGCATGGCTCAGTTTTGAAAGAAGCTTCAAAGCTGGGTCTCCGGGGGCAGCCGCTGGGCCTCTCTCTGGCTCTAAAGAAGCTCATTCTGGTCGAGACAAGATCCAGTTGGCGGCTTTTAATAAAGAGCTTCTGTGTCTCAGAAGTGGAGCGCTGAGAACGTGCAGGAGTGGGGGCCTGGCCACGGCCCCCCGCCTGAGCCCCCTCCCAGCTGCGCCTCCCGCCTCCTGGTGCCCCGAGCTTTGGTTTGTGGTCAAAAGTGAACCTAAGTGCATGGGGGGCTGCGGAGCCGGCTCCAGAGAATAACCCCTCGAACACAGACCCCGGTTCCCGCAGTGGGGGCTGGTGCTCATGAGCTGGAGTCAGAGCTGGGCAGGGGGACACACCTGTCACGTGATCCGTGTCCTGTGTTCTGTGGCCTTGTCGGGACACTGGTGCCCCCAGCCCCATGTCAGCGGCCCCAAGCCACAACCTTCCCCCTCCTAGCCTTGAGGGTGGGTGGGCGACTTTCCCACCCTGGAGCCAAGGGCCGAAGGGCTGGGGCCCGGTGGACACTGATGTCCCCTTCAAAGGGGGCTGGACACACCTTTGTTTTCAGATTGTGATTCCTAAAATGTCCTTTATTTATTTATTTATTTATTTATTTTTGCTTTTTGGGTCACACCCGGCGATGCTCAGGGGTTACTCCTGGCTCTGCACTCAGGGAATTACTCCTGGCGTTGCTCAGGGGACCATATGGGATGCCGGGATCAAACCTGGGCGCGGCATGGGCCGCCAGCAAGGCAACGCGCCTACCCACTGGGCTATCCGCTCCGGCCCCACAAAAATGTCCTTTAAACTCTCTGATTTCTCCAAAAGGGCTGTTCTGGACCCCAGACCTCCAATCCCAGCCTGTGTGAGAGCCTGGACAGGGCCCAGCTGGCCTCTGGGGCTGAGGAGCGCGGTGGACACCAGATTCAAGCCACCACAGAACTGGGGCTGGCCTGGTGGGGTCAGGGAGAGCGGAGAGCAGCAAGCTGCAAGCGCCTCCCCAGAAAGAGGCCCCCGAGGCCCCTCACGGCACCTGATGGGCAGCCCCCACCCCTGGCTCACACTTTTCAGGCCACAAGTCCACCGGGATGACACGTCCCCACCAGCGGCTGTGGCTGTCACCCGGAGTGCAGGGTGGAAGGGCTGCGGGTCCCTGAGCCCACCGGCGCGGTGGGAAGAAGGTTGTGAAGGGGCCTGGGGTGGCCACAGAGGAAAGGGGCCTGGGAGAAGGGGGTTTGGGGGGCTGGATGCCAGGTGTCAGGCGTGGGGCCACAGGACTGGGGGAGCAGGAGAGGAGCGTGGCCGTCGGGGGAAGCACTACCCAGACCACTGCAGCCCAGCAGGGGAGGCCGCGAGGCGGGAGACAGCAACTGGGCCGCTCTGGCCTTGCATGTGGCTGACCCAGGTTCCAGCCCCGCCCCATAGGGTCCCTGAGCCCACCAGGGGGTGACCCCTGAGGGCAGAGCCAGGAGCGAGCAGTGAGCACTGCCAGGAGTGGCCCAAAGCAAACTGGCAGACACAGATGCCCAGACGGCTGCCCGGGCCCCTGGCCGCGGTCACTCATCCTGAAATACCTCCCCACAGGGGCCCGTTGGCTGCTCTGGTGTGTCAGAGGACCAGAGAGTGATTATTGCCGTCAAACATGGACTTCCCGGAGCAGAGAACGAGGGGACTGTCAGTGAACCAGAGCCAGGCAGAGAAAGCGCAAAGGGCAGAGGTTTATGCGCCATATTTCACGTGAAGCAGAAATTCTAAGCCAACTGGGGGCAGTTTACTCCAGTGATAAGCCAGAGGGAAGCTGTCCACGGCAGAGGCCCACGCCCACCCTGTGAGTGAGTCAAGAGGTGATCAGAGATCTGAAGGGACACGCTCAACAGTGGCCGACCCGGTTCCGTTCCCGACCCTCCATGGGGTCCCCGAGCACTGCAGGAGTAATTCCTGAGCACAGAGCCAGGAGTACCCCAAGTATTGTTGGGCATGACCACAAAAGAAAAACCAAACAAACACACAAACCAAAAAGAGAAACACACCCGATGAGACCCCTAGTCCGGCCCAGATCCAGAGAATATTCTCAGAGAAGGAGCGACTGGAGCTAGAAGCAGCCCAGGCCTTGACGGCCCCTGCAAACAGCTCCCCGACTAGTGAATCAAGCTGATGGTCTAGGAAAATTCCCCAAAGGATGCAGCCCGGCAGGGCTCGGCTGGGAATTCCAGCCAGTGTCTAAGCAGGAACGAATACGCCCTCCCACTCACTGGTGCTGGCGTGACAGGACAGCAGGGAACGCTTCCGCCTTGCACGCGGCTGACCCGGCTCCGTCCCCCAGCACTCACACGCGGATCCTGTCTAGGAGTGAGCCCTGAGCACCACCAGGCGTGACCCCAAACTGAAAACCAACCAACCAACAAAACAAGGCGAGGGAGAGAAAATGTCAGGAAGACGCGGGGAGGGCTTTTGCGATCCAAAGGGACTAGACAGACCCTCCGTCGCGACGCTGCCGACAGTGAGAAAGGGCCCGCAGGAAGCAGCGTTTATAGAGGGGCTCGGGACAGCTGAGGGGAGTGACGGTCAGAGGGCATGGGTGGACCGTGGGGGGGGTGCCCCAGCGGGTCCCGAGGAGCAGCTGGAGTGCAGATGTCGGCCGGATGCTGGCTGGACCATGAGCATGGGCAGGACGGGAGGCTCGGCCCACCTGGACAGCCGCTGGCCCTGCGCGCGCGGACCAGAAACCACGGACGGTGCTGGGAACGGGTGTGCCGTGCGGCTGCAAACCGCGGCACCAGCCGCTGCCCTTCCCAGGGGCCACATGCGTGACAACAATCCGGAGCCACACAACAGCACAGCGGCTCCATGGGTCAGTGTAGCCGACACAGGCCGAAGTGTCCGAGCATGGAAGAAGCCAGACACAGAGACACACGAGCTGGGGCCGGGTGGGCCTGGCGCCGATGGACAAGGCGGCCCACATCCGGGCCTGGACAGCCCCTTTCAGAGCATGGCCACTGGCAGCAGGGGGGAGGCCCCGGGCACGCCTGCCCACAGCCCTCACTGCCCCCTCACCACGGCCTCAGCTCTGACCCTCACTAGAGCCCTCCCGCTCTCCTCAGGCCTGAGTGTGGCTCCCACGGCCTCGGCCCCCACAGAAGTCCCTGAGCAAAGCCCCTGCTTGGGGGAGGCGAGCCCCCTGGTCCGAGCACAGCCACTTTGGAAAACTCTTGGGCGATTTCCTAGTCAGCGTCACACCGGCACACCTGTGTGGAGACCAGCCATCTCGCTGGGGAAGTGGGCCCCAGGGACTCGGCAGCCAAAACCACAGCCTGGAGCAAGGCACGTGCCCATCGCAGGCCAGGGGCAGGAGGGACGGTGGCCGCAGCGAGAGCAGTGCAAGCCGTGGGTGAGCATGGCCACGCAGATCGTGCTCGGGAGAGGCAGCACAGAGGGCCAGGCCCCGACTGACCAAAGGCGACTGAGGGTTGCTGGCCGGGAAGGACGGGGTGGCCGAGGGCTCTGCACAGACCAGACACACCACTCCCCGCCCGGTCTGTGGCTGGTGACCAGGCGCCAGCAGCTCCAGGCCCAGCCTGGCACCTCGAGAGCCGGCACTCGGGGCTCAGGACGAGGCAGCACAGATGCCGCCTCCTCAGCATGGCTCTGGCTCGTGCAGTGGCAAGGCGTCGGGGCCTGAGGGACGCCGGGCGGAGGAGAGGCCGCGCCCCCCCCGGCGCTGGCCCTGGTGCTCCACGTGGCTCCGGGGGCCCAAGCCCGCTACTCCGTGTGTGCGCCACGGCCCCCATCCCAGCCAGCCTGCGGACTCCCTGCCCGCACCCCGCGGCTGGAGCAGAGATGTTGCTCTGCCCCTGGGGTCCTGGAAGCCGGAGGCAGGGGCCGCACACCCTAAGGAGGCTGAGGGACAGGCCCCTGTAGGTCAGACAGACCAGCTCCCAGCAGGACAATTGGTGGAGTGTGGATGCGGCATCTGGGCCCCAACCCAAGGTCGTGGACCCTGCCCACGGCCCAAGCCCCCTCCCAGGTTCTGACGGCAGCCGCCCAGCACCTGTCAGCTGCACAGAACAACTCCCGCACTCCCAGCCCCCATCTCCAAGCCCCTGCACCTCAGCCCTGCACCTCAGCCTGTACCTCAGCCCTGTACCTCAGCCCTGCACCTCAGCCCTGCACCTCATCCTTGTACCTCAGCCCTGCACCCAGCCCTGCCCTCAGCCCTGCACCTCAGCCTGTACCTCAGCCCTGCACCTCAGCCCCGTGCCCTCAGCCCTGCACCTCAGCTCTGCACCTCAGCCTGTACCTCAGCCCTGCACCCCAGCCCTGTACCCAGCCCCGTGCCCTCAGCCCTGCACCTCAGCCTGTACCTCAGCCCTGCACACCTAGCCCCGTGCCCTCAGCCTTGCACCCAGCCCTGCACCTCAGCCCCGTGCCCTCAGCCCTGCACCTCAGCCCTGCACCCGCCCTGCACCCTCCGCCCCTGCACCTCAGCCCTGCACCTCAGCCCTGCACCTCAGCCCTGCACCTCAGCCCTGCACCTCAGCCCCGTGCCCTCAGCCCGTGCCCCTCAGCCCTGCACCCCAGCCCCCTGCACCTCAGCCCCGTGCCCTCAGCCCTGCACCCCAGCCCTGCACCCAGCCCTGCACCTCAGCCTGTACCTCAGTCCTGCACCCCAGCCCCGCCCTCAGCCCTGCACCTCAGCCCTGCACCTCAGCCCCGTGCCCTCAGCCCTGCACCTCAGCCCTGCACCCAGCCCTGCACCCAGCCCTGCACCCAGCCCCGTGCCCTCAGCCCTGGCAGCTCCTGCTGGCATCTGTCGGTCACTTTTTCTGTCTCTCCCTTGAACGCCCGGACTGCATGGCCCGGCAGGCACATTTGGGAGCACGTTCAGAGACCATTAGTGCAGGAAACACAGTGCAGGCCAGAGAAACCGCGGCTGGTGCCCTGGAAACAGCTATGAAAGGCCTTTTCAGGCCCGCTTTGGAGCTGTGCTGGGGATTAAAGCGTGTATTCAGGTACTGGGGGCAACACCAGCTGGAACGTGACAAGCCCAGAGGCCAGAGGTGACGGCACGCGGGGATGAGGGTGAGCCGGGCTTAGGTGGGCAGCACCTTGCAGAGGAGGCCCAGCAGGCGGCCCCCAGGAACAGCCCTTCACGGGCAGTGCTGGAGTTCACCCTCCCCATGTTTCTGCCCCCTCAGGAAGTGGGGTGCCCAGCCCGGAGCTGGCCTCCTGCAGGCAGCGTTTTTCTGCTGCCCCCTCTCCTAACCTCCGCAGGGGGGCGCCACAGAGAGAAGGCCCTAGACCCTACACTGTCCACTGGGAAGGCAGCGGGCACTGGGCCAACGGGGAGTCAGGAAACACTTAGATGGGCAGGATTGGAGCAAAGGTGGACATCAAGCCTCCTGCTGGGCAGCTGCCCTCGGTGGTGATCTTTTAATGGGCACCCAACTGCACTCATTAACACATATTTAAATAATGATGGCCAGGCCCCAGTTTATGACCTTGGGAGCCGCAGTCCCAACACACCTGCCTCCGAGGCACTGCAAACCCTCTGCCGTTTCTTCCCTCCCTCCCACGTCCCTCCTTCTCCCTCCTGGCTGGACTCAGGAATAAAGGCGCTGTTGAAAGCACGCTGAGGGCGCCACCGAATAAGGCCTCCTCCAGGTTGGCAGGATTTTTCCACTTTGGACCTGAGCTGGGTGGAGGGCACTGCCCTGCACTGGCAGAGAGGGAAGGCCCCCTCGCGCATCTGTTCCTCTCTGCAAACAGAATCGCAATCGGAGGGGAAGGACCCTCTAACACCTCGTCCTCAGCAGTGTCCGGGACTCAGGCGCCCGCCCCTTGCGACTCATTGGCTGTGTGTCCCGCCCCGCAGCTCATTGGCTGTATGTGCTCCACCCTCGTAGATCATTGGCTCCGTGCTCCCGCCCTCACAGCTCATTGGCTGTGTGTGCCCCACCCTAGCAGTTCATTGGCTGTATGCCCTGCCCTCATGACTGGCTCATGCCCTCATGGCTGTGTGTGCCCTCTTGTGACTTATTGGCTGTATTGCCCAGTGGTTGACGGCACGTGGCCCCTTATATTTTTCTAGATGTCCGCGGGGTCTCATCCCCAGTGATGCTCCACCAGTGTCTGTGTAGTGTCCAGCACAGGAGCGCTGAGGGAGGGGTGGAGGGATAGGGCAGCGGGCAGGCACGTCCCTTGCACGTGGCTCTTCCGGTTTGGCCCCCAGCACCGTGTATGGTCCCCAGAGCACTGCCAGGTGTGGGGTCCACAGCCCCACCCCACCAACTAGAAAA